>JAHKKF010517548.1:36942-46987 GCA_019740295.1 Labeo calbasu | reverse complement strand
CCCCATGTCTGACCGATTAATACAGTCCAAAACATGACAATAATTGACCATTTTCAGCAGCAATAATCAGCAAAATATGCGGTTCAGTAACGTTTCATTCGGCTCAGTAATATTGTTTACATTAAGTGCTGCCAATATCCTTTTGCTCAGAAACCTTAATTTCTTTTCGACTGAAGAAAGAAAACCATGAACATCTTGGATGACATGGGGTGAGTAAATTATCAGGATTTTTTATTAGTATTATTCTGGAAATGAACTCATCCTTTAACTTAACTGTATTGATCTTCGTAGCCACTAGAGGGTGTGGTAACACCCTCTGGCAACATTTACAATTGTCTTCACATTGCTTTGAATTATATTCACCCAAAACAAATATTTCCAAGAATTTGACTCCTCTTTCGTTTTCCAAGGGCAAACTGTTTACACAACCCAATTTGTTGATACCAATGTGCGTATTTGTGTGTGAGAAAAGCGTCATAAGGAGAAAGAGGGAGCATTCCACTTTCTCTGCCGACTTTTTTCCTAAGCTTAAATCTGTAGCTTCCCTCAGCACAAGAATGCAGTTCAGACTGTCTCATGACTCTCGTCTCCATATCTCAAGCTCTCCAGAGTAGCAAAACCTGTCAGGTCTTTGTAAACTTTTCCAGTTAATCTCTGTGAATATTTACACAGACCTCTTTGAAAATGCTGAGATATAGAAAAGAAAAGCGAGGAGCTGTTTGTTGTTGACGTTGTGTGATAAGAGGGTTTCTTATTCAAACCATAATGAGACAGGAGATAACTGTAGCGGCATGTTTCATCCCAACAAGCTGTTTGTATAATGAGTGATTGCAGTTCTGCTTTGCAGTTCTGTTTTCATTCATATCAAAGCATTTAAAACTATCTGCAAGTTTTAATTTTTATTTATTTTTATAGGATTTTTAATAACCTGAATTTCATGAATAAAGTAGCATGAGTTAAACAGTTCTTGGAAAAATGGTTCACCCATTAAATGCATTTTTTCCCCTCACGCTCATGTCTTACAAACTTTTTTCCACTGAGCATAAAAGAAGATATTTTGAAGAATGATCATGCTGCTCTTTTCCATACAGTGAAAGTGAATGGTGACCAGGAGCTGTCAAACTCCAAAAAGAATCGTATAAGTCAATACATTATGCCATATTTGACATCAATAACAACATCATTGGTTCCTGAATTTTGTAACTGAACAGTCACAAATAGCACATGTACATCTGCAAGATGTCTGCTAAAGATCACTTGATCTGGAAAGCCTCTGCTGTGTACAGATGTCTTTCAGATGTCTGTTTTACATACATTCTAAATAAACAAAATAAACATCTTAAAGACATTTAATAAACGTCTATTTGACATCTGATAGGAAATGTCCGATAGACGTTTTGCAGATGAGCAAACTAAAAAATACGTCCTGCAGATGTAAATGCAGACATCAGATAGACATCTATGTGATGTATGTATGCGATAAGGGGTTAGGACACAAGTTTGACATTTCTGAAGAGGTAATGAAATTTGAAAGCAAAATTGCTAGTGAATAATAGCTAAAATATTGTGTGTTCTTCTGACAATGATCATAATTTTGATTATAAAAATCTGACATCTGCTACATACATTTGCAGTAAAATTATGTTGCATTTACATTTTTTTAAATGAAAGAGGTAGTCATCTTATAATTTACAGTAAAAACATTAAATTAACATTCCCAGAATTCCTTGTGACATTTTTTTCTTTTCTTTTTTTGTTATTAGTTATGTACATTAGGGTTTCATGTTACATTATATGTTGTTAAATAATGCTTATTGCATTATTTTAGTGTCACCTGTGTTTCTATGGTGGTTCTCAGTATATTATATGTGCAAAACACATTTTAATACTTTAATACTCAGACTGATAAAATAGCACTTATTACTTAACAAATATAACTTAACATTTTTTACTGTGAATTTAAATTCAGTCCATAAAAACTAAAATGTTACTCTCCTATTTTTACAGTAAATTTATGGTAACAGTTTTTAATTTATTTTATGTATTTGTTTATTCTTTTTTTATACTTTACAACACACAAAAAAAAAAGTCAATAAAAAAGTTTTCTCTCGCAATTCTGACTTCATTTCTCGCACTTGTGAGTTTATCACGCAATGCTAAAAAGTTAAAATTGTTAGATACAAACTTGCATATGCGAGAAAAAAGTCAGCATTGCAAGTTTATATTTCACAATTCTGAGAAGAAAAGTCAGAATTGCCTGAAAAAAGTCTGAATTGCGAGATACAAACTTACATTTACGAGAAAAATAGTCAGAATTGCAAGTTTTCTTTTATTTCTCACACTGAGTTTATATCACGCAATTCTGAGAAAAAAAAATCAGAACTGTGTGAAAAAAAGTCTGAATTGTGAGATATAAACTTGCAATTGCAATAAAAAAAGTCAGAATTGCAAGATACAAACTCGCATTTGTGAGGAAAAAGTGCAAGTTTATATCTCACAATTCTGGGAAAAAGTCAGAATTGCGAGATACAAACTCGCATTTGTGAGTAAAAAAGTCAGAATTGCAAGATACAAACTCGCATTTGTGAGGAAAAAAGTCAGAATTGCAAGTTTATATTTCACAATTCTGAGTAGAAAAGTCAGAATTGCCTGAAAAAAGTCTGAATTGCAAGATACAAACTTACATTTGCGAGAAAAATAGTCAGAATTGCAAGTTTTCTTTTATTTCTTACACTTGTGAGTTTATATCACGCAATTCTGAGAAAAAAGTCAGAACTGTGTGAAAAAAAAGTCAGAATTGCAAGATACAAACTCGCACTTGTGAGGAAAAAAGTCAGAAGAGCAAGTTTATGTCTCACAATTCTGAGAAAAAAGTCAGAATTGCATGAAAAAAGTCTGAATTGCGAGATACAAACTCGCATTTGTGAGAAAAAATGTCAGAATTGCGAGTTTTTATCTTCAGATAAAACTTCAGATACTCCCAATAATACGTTTATTTTGAAATTCTGACCTAATTTCTTTCACTTGTGAGTTTATATCACACAATTCTGTAAGAAAAAAGTCAGAATTAGGAGATAAAAAATCGAAACAACCTTTTTTAGATTCAGTGGCGGAAACAGGCTTCCACAGATACTTGCCTAAAAAAAAAAAATACAAAAATTTACGACACAAGCCATGTGGACTACTTTTGTGATTTGTTGTCCATTTTGAAGCTCAATTGCATCCATCTCCATTCATTTTCACTGTATGAAAAGGAGCAGCACAAACATTCTTTGAAATATCTCCTTTTATATTTCACAGAAGACATACAGGTTTGAAATCACATTAAACTGTGGATAAATGCTGACAGACTTTTAATTCTTTAACAAGTCTTGTTGTAGCTTTTTTTAACATGTCAGATCATAATACTTCTACTCCTACATTTTTCATCCTTGACTGTATCTCCAAGTCATGTTCTACTGCCAAATTTAATTATGAAATATCTGAATACCAAAACCGCCCCCCAAAAACATCTTTGTAAATTCCAGTATTTTTTTTTTTTTCACTTCAGGATCTCTGTGGATAAATGATACATCCCCCACCAAGTCTCAGTTGATTCCTCATCCAGTCTTTAATTCTGTGCTCTACCTTTGCCAAGAATATATTTTGACTTTCCTCCAGGTCTTCAAGCCATTGTTGGCTCAACACCACTCCTCTCCTCCATCCCCCTTCACCCGTCAGCCAAACTTCACGCTCCCTCCACCCCCCAGCAAAGTCCCACGTCACCACATTCTTGTGCTCTTGCCTGTCATCACAACTCCAATCACATCCCAGAGAGCACAAACGCAACCAGATGCCAAGCACAACACACAGTTAGCAGCATCTACAATGGATTTACATGATACAGTTTAAATGGTTTTCATTACTGCTTTATGTTTGGCTTTGTAGGTTGCAAACAATGTTTAGCTTAGCATTCATTAATTAAACTGTGGTGACTGGATGTCCTCATGCTGTCCTCCTTTGAGGTCTGCTTATCTGCTGTAATCATTCATGAGATTTATATATCTTCTGAAGGTTTTATGTGGACGTTTTCCTTGTACAGGCCCCTGTGATGTTGATCGAAAGTCCAGAGCAACAACAGAACACCATAAAGGGTAAATTCCTCAAACAATGTGACTCATTCCCTTTGCTCTGACCAGACACAGATAGATAGCATGAATGTGTTCACAAGACTGAGGTTGCTTATTTCAATTACAACCAGAAGTGTCTTTTAATCTTAAAGGAATGTTCTGGGTTTAATACAAGTCAAGCTCTATGGACAGCATCTGTAGGATGTTGTTGATTTACCACAGGAAATGATTTAGCTCATCTTTCATGACTCAAAGAACATGAAATCAGTGCTGTTATTGTTAAATAAAATAAAAACAATTAAAAATATTATAATTTATTAAAATAAATCTAAAATAAAATAAAATAGAAATATTAGATGAAAAATGTAATTCACGTAATATTAATTTACATGAAATGTAACAAAATTTAACAAAAATTAGAAATGTTGCCACTAACTAAAATAAGCTGAAGTGCTAAAATTACTCAAATGGAAATAATACAATTTTTTATTATTTTATGTATTTGTTTATTCATTTTATACTTTACAACACAACAAAACAACAAAGTCAACAAAAAAGTTTTATCTCGCAATTCTGACTCATTTCTCGCACTTGTGAGTTTATATCACGCCATGCTAAAAAGTTGAAATTGTGAGATACAAACTCACATATGCGAGAAAAAAGTCAGAGATGCGAGATATAAACTGGCATTTGTGGGGGAAAAAAACTAATTACAATTAAACAGTTAAAAATGGTTATAATTTATTAAATCTGAAATAAAATAAAATACAAATATTAGATGAAAAACGTAATTCACATAGTATTAATATTACGTGAAATGTAACAAAATTTAAGAATTTAAAAATGTTGCCACTAAGTAAAATAAGCTGAAGTACTAAAATTACTAAAACTAAAATAATAATAATAATAAATAATAATAATAATAAACATAAAAATTACAAAAACATGAACAGAAAATATTACAAAAAGGTAATTGAAAAAAGTAATAAATACTATGAAAATGAATGGAAAGTGTCAATTGCGGCATTAAGTTTAGATATGTTGCACCACATTTCTTTTTAGGCGTTTTTACAGTGTTGCGCTTTATAACCAATTACACACTATTCTGTTGAGCTTAGGAATGCACTGGCCAATCAGAGCCATTCAAATGAGTCATCGCTAAAACTAATCAGTTTTGTTGAGTGTGCGCTTGCGAATTCTTTCATCATAAGCACAAATCGCAGATGTACGTAAAATGTAAGTAATAGATTAATTTCACAGTGTAGACAGCTTCAGTGATTATAAACAGTTATTTTTTTTGTTTGTTTTTTTGAGAGCGCTTAAACTCGAGATAAATTGAAGTTAGTAATAGGTAATGTTCTTCGCTCACTAATAAAAAAAAAAATAAAAAAAGGTAATTGCAACTTTTTATCTCACAATTCTGACTTTTTTTCTCGCAATTGCAAGTTTACATCTTGCATTTCTGACTTTTTTCTCAGAATTGTGAAGAGAATTTTGAGAAATTAAGTCAGAATTGCATGATTAAATTCACAATTGCGAGTTATTGTGACTTTTTTTCTCAGAATTGCGAGTTTATGTCTCGCAATTTTGACTTTATAACACGCAATTGTGAGTTAAGTCAGAATTGTGAGATATAAGCTCGCAATTCTGAGAACATCAATCTTTCTTTCCCCTCAAAATTGGACTTTATAACTTTATAAAACTGGAGTTTATATCTCACAGTGTTAAGAAAAATAGCCAGAAATGCGTGAAAAAATTCTGAATTGTGAGATATAAACTCGCAATTGCAATAAAAAAGTCAGAATTGCAAGTTTATATCCCTTGTATCTGTTCAGAATTGTGAAAAGAATTCTGAGAAATGAAGTCAGAATTGCATGATATAAACTCATAATTGTGAGTTATTGTAACTATTTTACTCAGAATTGCAAGTTTATTGCGAGTTATTAAGTCACAATTGTGAGACATAAACTCGCAATTCTGAGGACATCAGTCTTTCTTTCTCCTCCAAATTTGGACTTTATAACTAGCAATAAAAAAAATGCTAGTTCATTTCTCGCACATTGGAGTTTATATCACGCAGTTCTGAAAAAAAAAGTCAGAATTGAGATTTAAAAAGTCAGAATTGCGAGATATAAGCTCGCAATTGTGATTAAAAAGTCTGAAATGTGAAATACAAGCTTGCAAAAAAGTGAGAATTGCAAGTGTATATTTCACAATTCTGTGGAAAAAATTCTGAATTGTGAGATCTAAATTCACAATTTTGATTTAAAAAGTCAGAATTGCGAATATCCCGAATTGTAAGTTTATAACTAGCGCTTCTGACTTTATAACTCGCAGTTGTGAGTTTATAACTTGTGATGTTTGTAGTTAATAGATTGGGCTGCTTTTTTGCCTTACCCTGGAGTTGGTTCACCTTCTGCCTATGAAAAGTATATAAATAATACATTCTAGTACTTCTAATAAATGCAGAAATTTCCCATTTTAATTTTCTCAATGCATGTTGCTGGTCTTAGTATGTACAATTAATTGAAAACACTTTTTAGAAAAGTTCAAATCTGATTTATTTTTTTTTTTTTTTAATAATTTGCCAGTGGAAACAGACTTGAATTTCATATGTTCTCTAGAATGAGAATACCAGATACTCCCACTAATAACATTTACAGCTGACTAGCAACATTTGAACTGTGACTTTCATTAGAATTTTACCAGCTGAGATAATAAAATATATTAATATCCTAAAGAGAGGTAATTGGAGTACTAAATTAAAACAGAACCTCTTGATCTCCGCAAAAGTGAGGGGTTGTGACACCTCAGGCACTTCCTGATAGCAAATGGATCCGCCCGCAGATCACACCTAAAACCTGACAACCTGAACAGCATGAAGAGCTCTCTTAAAAGACTGACTGTTTCAATGTAGTTTAATCAAATAGAATAGCTTTTATTTCCAACAGCTCCCGCACACAGAGTTTGTATTGCATTTGGTTCTTTTCCTTTCCTGCTTTTGTTGATGCAGCATTTTCCCTTTGGCCAAAGTCAATGAGGCTGTTATTCAATCCAAGGTGAACATCTGGCTCTAATTAAAGCCTTTCCTTGCTAGTCCCCCCCCATAGCGTCACTTTCCCACTCCCTCTACTCTTTCCTCAGCATCCCTCCCTCCAAACCTCCTCCTCTCCGTGTCATGTGTCCTGTGGCTGCGTCTGCATGTGGATCTCAGTGCTGAGGAATATGGAGCGTGTGACTGCTGTGTGGAGTTTGGGGATTCTTCTGTCTCTGAGTTTTGGAGGAGTCTTGAGTCAAACCACCAACTACACCAGGTGTGTGGTAGGGCTGTGGGTGAGGATGAGCTACGTGTGCATGTCAAAACAGCTCCTAGCAGCTATAAATAACCTGTTTTTTACAAACCCTCACGAGTTTCTACTGCAGCAGCTGTTTAAAACTTACTAGCTTGCAGTTTTACATCTTATTAAGTGTTTATGCCTGGTAGTAAGTGTCATTTTCAACACTTGGAGTGTGTGTGCTGTATGTATTCTCAGGAATATTTCTTATAGAT
This sequence comes from Labeo calbasu, assembly GCA_019740295.1. Taxonomy (NCBI): domain Eukaryota; kingdom Metazoa; phylum Chordata; class Actinopteri; order Cypriniformes; family Cyprinidae; genus Labeo; species Labeo calbasu. The sequence continues at coordinate 39,328 of JAHKKF010517548.1, read as the reverse complement.
TTAGAAAAGGTTGCAGATTGAAATACTTTGGGTTAGTGAGTTTTCAAAGTGAATCAGGTCGCTTTACCCTGCATCAGGTCCAGTTTTCCTTTGCAGGGAGTGTCATTGCTTTTACTAAAGAAAACAGATGGATCATTTCTTAAATAATGACTAGACTGAGCGATCTGGCCGACATCCTTATGGGCAGATATTCTGGAAAACTTCTTGTGCTATTTAAGCTGTTGCAGTTGCAGAAATAGTTGAGTCAACAATGAAATTTCCATTCACGTGACTTTGTCTTCATTGGAGAAATTTTGTAGAATGTAAGTGCTGCTCTTTTCCATACAGTGAACGTACCCAGTAACCAAAAAAGGTATTAAAAAAAACTTTTCAGCATTTCACAATCATGTCTGTGCCTGATCATGGTACAGCAGGTTGTTATTTAAGTGAAATTAACAACGTACACATATATTTTTAATTGTTGTATTAGTATGGAAACATAATTTAAAAAAATAATAAAACTTGAGCAGAAAAGTTTACACTTAATGCTTTATATATATATATATATATATATATATATATATTTTTTAAATGTATATAATGCAAATTTATATAGCTTGAAAATGCAATGTTGAATATTTGTAATTAAAAAATTAAAATGTTTAATTATTTAATTATTTGTAAAACTGAAATATGTTAATGCATGTGTTGTGTTAATGCAAATATGTTAACACAACAAATTTTATTTGGTTGTGACTAGTGCTATCAAATCGATTAATCACGATTAATCACATCCAGAATAAAAGTTTGTGTTTACATTCTACATACATGTGTACGGTGTATATGTATATATAAATACACACGCATACATTATTATGTAAACACAAACTTTTATTTTGGATGCGATTAATCGTGATTAATCGATTTGATAGCACTAGTCACAACCAAATAAAGTTTGTTGTGTTATCGTTTTGACAGCACTAGTTGAGACATTTGTAAGTAGCCCTAATTTTCCATGCATGTTAAATCAGTTTTGTTTACTTCCTCATTTTTAGTAACACAGTAAATATTTGAAAAGGTCACTGAAGTTATACCATGCAGTAAACAACCCTATTACTGAGTGAAGAGAATCTGTTTCAGACGGGGTCTGTGGGAGTGACTGCATAATGACTAGGGGTGTAAGAAAATATCGATACACGTGTGTATTACAATATTTTGTTTGCCGATACTGTATCGATTCTCAAAAACGCAATATCGATATTTTTTTTTTAAAAATCATACAAGATTCATGACAGATATCCTAACCGCTAGATTGCAGTCTTCTTATCTCTCAACTTAAACAGTAACAGGAAATACTAGCATAAGGGCACGCCGCTAATGTTAGCGTAAATGGAATGGTTATTTCCGATCCGATACTGATATTTTCAAGCCCAGTATCGTCGATATCAGTACCGATACCTTTAAGCTAAACTGATCTTTTAAATTATTAAAAGAATAAAATTTGTAATTATACTCACTTAACATTATATTTGAAAGTCATGTGTTTAAACATTTCATAAGAACTTTCTTTGTGTACACTGTCAAAAATACAATGTACTAAAATTATATTTTAGCTATTTACTGGGGCAGTAACCTTCTCTACCCCTAAAAGCCAGAAAGTATACTAGTACCATACAAGAACACACACATTAAGGGTAGATAAGGTACAAAGGTGTACCTTTATGGGGACCTGATGAAAAACAACCATGGTGTTACATAAGTACTAAAATGTATAATAATAATAATTATTATTATTATTAATTATTATTACCATGGTTTTTGCTACAAATATTATGGTTAAAATAATGTTCCTGTAGTGTTAACGGTGGTAAAAGGATGCAAGCTGAAAGAGAGTGTTAACCATGGTAAATTTGTTGTTACTGCAGTTTTACCACAAATATGTGGTTACTGTAGTAAAACCATGGTTATTTTTTGTACAAGGCTGCCAGACTGTTGTACCCCTAAAGGTTAAACTTTAGCACAAATAGTTAACTAATTAAATAAATATTTCATGTACATTACACTGTTCAAAGTTTGAGGTCAGTACAATTTTGTAATGTGTCTTTAACCATACTAGCCAAGGCTGCACTTATTTGAACAAAAATACAGTAAAAACAGCAATATTGGGAAATATAACAATTAAAATAACTATTTTCTATTTTAATATTTTGAAAAATGTAATTTAAAAAGCATCTGTGATCAAAGCTGCATTTTCAGCATCATTACTCCAGTCTTCAGTGTCACATGATTCTTCAGAAATCATTCTAATATCATTTGTTACTCAAGAAACATAATTTCTCATTATTATCGATGTTGAAAATAGCTGATTCTGTTGCTCTACTTTAACAAGCACTGTAACCGAAGCGTC
>JAHKKF010517548.1:0-36892 GCA_019740295.1 Labeo calbasu | reverse complement strand
TCCAGCCAGTTGTTATCGCAAAATAAAGATGTAAATTATCCCTTACTTATTATAATTTTAATTCAAGTGATAAAGGATTTTTTAAGTCTGACAGTAAAAGTGTTGAGTGCTACTGTAAGGTTAACTCTGCCTGGTTCGAATGTTACAAAATGATTAACAGTTGTAAATATGAGAAATTTTGAAAAGTAATCAAAAAGTAATCAAATGTAATAAGTTACATTACTTTTATAAAGTAATTGAAAACGTTAAATTTTCAAATGAAAATGGAAACATGATCGTTTTATTGATCGTTCAGCTGTGGTGTGATGAGGGGTGAACACAGCAAAAACTACAGAAGATGGGGAACTGATTGCTCATTTTATGACAAAGAACCGCACAGATGCAGATATTATAACAATCTATTGATAAACACACACCTTGTCCTCTGTTTCTCACTCTGCGCACTATTGGGGCTACAGCCCTATAAAAATGGCCTAGCGACGCCCATGTCAGCAGCGGAATCATAGCATCTTGTTTTCTTCACGAGGTTGCAGAGAAAGGCTTACCACAACGAAGTTACTGGGTTGTCTTTTTTTCACATTTTCTGGTTGGTAGATGCAACAGGGACACATTTATAGCACTTAAACATGGAAAAGTTTTTCATGATATGTCACCTTTAAAGCATTTTTAATGTAAATCCCCAAAAGTGATTAGGGATCTAAATTAACCATGTGCAGTTTAAATCATGTGTTCAAATGTATTAAAACATATGAAGGAGGTCAACAAAAGAGCACTGTTTCCTGAAGCATTATCACATAGGCAGAGCAAACCTCACCCATTTCCTTTTTGTGACACTGCAGTCTGCCTAGCTGCACATTTCCACTCTCAAAGCATTTACGTCACCACAGAGTAAATATCACCAGCCTTTGTGGAAAACACTCAGGCACAGAGGTGTAACTTTTATTAATAAAGCTGCTCACAGACTTTAGAACCTGAGGTTAGGAAAGTCCAAAATGAGAAGTCATCGATTGTACTGATGTACAGGCCACACCTCTGTGTTGTTCATGCTAGTGCTATTTAAAGATGTGACATTATTAGCACAACCTTGTGTAGGTGTCCACTCTGCTAGAAAGCAACTAGTGTGAAAGCTCATTTACACCGACTGTTGTACATTCTGGCGGCCTCTTGAAGTTCCACAAAACAATCTTTACTTCAATATATAGGTATTTTTAAAGTATTTAAGGTGTTTCCAAGAGCTAATAAAGTGGTTGATAGGGAAAAAAGTTTATGTTTGTCAGTTCATACACTACCAGTCAAAAGTTTTTGAACAGTAAGTTTTTAATGTTTTTTTAAGTCTCTTCTGCTTACCAAGCCTGCATTTACTCGATCCAAAATACAGCACTAATGTTGTGAAATATTTTAAAATAAAATGTAAAATAATTGCTTTCTTTTTGAATATATTTTAAAATGTAATTTATTCCTGTGATCAAAGCTAAATTTTCAGTGTCATTACTCCAGTCTTCAGTGTCACATGATCCTTCAGAAATCTTTCTAATATGCTGATTTGCTGTTCAAGAAAAATGTATTATTATCAGTATTTAAAACAGTTGAATACATTTTTACAGGATTCTTTGATGAATAGAAACATCCAAAGATCAGCATTTACTGAAATAAAAAGCTTTTGTAACATTATACACTATACCAGGGGGTTTTTAAACTTTTTGGAGCCAGGGACCCCTTACAGGGGAGAGGATTTTCCAAGGACCCCCTTATAATTATAACAGTGTTTAAGGCTTAAGTTTAATGTGGGTGGGAATAATGAACATAATATGATTATTTTATTGGTGCAAATGGTCCCCATTCTATATGCCCTTTTACAGCATAATAATTAAATTTACCATATGCACCAGGTCAGGGGGGAAAAACACAAGTCGCATGTAAGTTGCATTTTCCTACAATGTAAATACTAATACTAATAAATAAAACGAACGTTAGGAAACTTGACCACTTGAAACATGTATTTTATTTCCCCTCACTCCAAATCATTTAAATTTAGTGGCATTTAAAACAGAACAGAAATAAATGCATATATATTAGGGGTGTAACGGTTCACACAGTTCGGTTCAATAGGCCTATTACACAGTGGTGTCACGGTTTTGCTGAATTGCCGCTAATTTGAAAGTGAAAGTAAAATGTGCACAGGCATTTACAAATTATTTAAAAGCGAATAACAGCGAATCTCTTATTCGGCACGAATCGTTTTCATGAGTGAATTGTTAGACTCAGTGTGGTTGCTAAGCTATTAATTATAAGCATCATTCACATACACTAACAAAAGTGTTTGGAAAAACACCATGGCATTGCGATGCTCACACTGACCGGCGAAACCTACATACTGTACAACAGACAAGTTAATTTGAGTCATCAAATACATTTTGTATGTTTAGTTGTCTCAAAGTTTGATGAGGCTGCGATGTCAAGTTTACAATGCTAGAACTGATATGTGCATGGAACAAACACTTGGATTCCTTATATCAGTGGGAAAAAAATATCCTTTAGGTAGGGGTGTAACAGTACACAAATGTCACGGTTCGGTACGTACCTCGGTTCGGGGGTCACTGTTCGATAAGATTTCAGTACAATAGGGGAAAAATCTACTATGCTAGATTCTTTTCATTTATTTTGAACACACATTACTGCAAATTACACTTTGTTTCCACCTAGATGTGAAAATACTAAATATTATATTAAATTATAATGTCAATTATAATATAATAAATCTGCAGTACATGCCTACAAGGAATAAATACTTGAAATACACTTGATTTAGTTAACAGATAAACAAGGGGAAAAAACAGTGCGACACATAACGTAGCCTATATATGCTAACTTGACAGCGCAGTTGGTACTTTATAAATATAACAAAATAAAATACAGTGAAGCAAACATAAGCGCGCCCGCCTCCTTGTCACTGTTGGAACACGACTGAAGTACAAAGCCTATAATTACATAATAGTTTAGCATTCCGATACATCGCAAATATGGAAATATTTTGGAATATTTGGACTTGTGCAGGAAAGAGAGAGGTAGGATACACCAGCACAAAGCTCCATTTTGCAAACAGTTGAGAGTACAAGCCTTAAAGTATACCCATTTGTCAGTGAGAGACACATTCAGAAATCAGCACATCACTGGCTACCTTTACATGCACACTTTTTGGTTTAATTTTATTCGGATTGATGAATTGAAATCAGTAGCATAGCCAGAAAAGAGACTCTGGGTGCGCATCAGAAAAACTAGGTGTGCCACATTAATTGTCAGATTGATGTGCAAAAAAAATCCGACTGGTATTACTAACATTACAGATTTTTATTAATATTAAAATGACCAGAGATGCCGTTGTAGCCTATTTTTCTTGTGCAGCGCGTGTCCCTACAACTCCCTCCTCACTGACAGAATTTCCTGTGAAATGTTTATGCCTACCCTTATTTTAGATTCCGACTTGTAAAAAGCACTCACGTTCTCGTCTTTTTATGAGCCATTTTCCGATTCCGTTTACATACAATTTGCACAGATAATATCTGCAATAATATTATTAATAGCCGACAAAAAAATAATAATAATAAAATAAAAGAAAGAAAGAAAGAAAGCGAGAGAGAAAGAGAGAGAATTTGCCACTGTTCCACATTATCTGCCCTGTTTCAGGCATCCCCACAGCTCCTTCTTTTAGAAGACTGTATGTGCGCAAATCAGCTTGATTATTAGCCTGTCACACTTACTGCATGGCATGGAGGCGCTATTTTAGTACATAAGTACTAAAATGTATAATAATAATTCTTATTATTAATTATTATTACCATGGTTTTTGCTACAAATATTATGGTTAAAATAATGTTCCTGTAGTGTTAACGGTGGTAAAAGGAAGCAAGCTGAAATAGAGAGAGAGTGTGTTAACCATGATAAATTTGTTGTTACTGCAGTTTTACCACAAATATGTGGAAAACTGTGGTTACTGTAGTAAAACCATGGTTATTTTTTGTACAAGGCTGCCAGACTGTTGTACCCCTAAAGATTAAAGTTTAGCACAAATAGTTAACTAATTAAATAAAAATTTCATGTACACTACACTGTTCAAAGTTCAGTATGAAGAGGTCAGTATGATTTTGTAATGTCTTTAACCATGCTAGCCAAGGCTGCGCTTATTTGAACAAAAAATACAGTAAAAACAGCAATACTGGGGAATATAACAATTAAAATAACTTTTCTATTTTAATATTTTGAAAATGTAATTTAAAAAGCATCTGTGCATCATTATTCCAGTCTTCAGTGTCAAATGATTCTTCAGAAATCATTCTAATTTGCTACTCAACAAACATAATTTCTCATTATTATCGATATTGAAAATAGCTGCTTCTGTTGCTCTGCTTTAACAAGCACTGTAAAGTGTCAGCAGCGAACGCTATCTGTGATTGATTGGTTCTGTCTTTCAGCATTTGTGTGTGTTCAGACTAGCAGGAGAAATAGTTCTATCCTACACAATAATTCGCTAATAGTCTGTTGTTCCTCTTAGAGGTTTATTTTATGCACCGAATTTCTTGCTAAATAAATAAAATTAATGGTTAAAAATGCACTTTAGAATCGATATTTTTATGTGAGGATCGATCCTTTCGATACAACGTAGTATCGAAAGTATCGATACTTCAGGATCGATCCGCCCATCCCTAGTAAAAAATCCTTTTGAAAATATATGAAAATACAGGATCTTTTGTTGTGGAATCACAAGGCAGATGTTAAATATTCAAGATAATCATTATTTGACCTGAATCACTGAATTTGTTTAGTCTACTATGAGAGATATATTTCCAATAAAGGAAATATAACTCAGAGATTAGACTGCAAATGAGTTTAATGATTCAGGTCAAACAATGATTATGTTAAAACATAATCATCACCACCTGACGACTTGTGCTAAAATAAAAGTTAAAAATGTAAGTGTCAAGAAGCTCAACTAATGCACACACTATAATGGTGATATAAAAATTGTGATTTTCTCCTTTGGTGATTATGCTTGTTAACATCAGGTGTCTTCAGTGATCAATCATCACTTAATTAATCACTAATTATCTGATTAACTTTAACTCTGCTTCAGTGTTACTGTTAACACTCTTGAGTGTGGAGTCAAATAAACTCCCAGGAGAGTTAATTTAACACTGGGTTTTTTGCTGTGTACTTGGCACTTTTAGTTTTTAAAATAAAATTCTGTGACATTTCGAAAAGTGCGCCTGCTAATCACTTCACGTTATACTGCAATGCAGGAGCTTGTGTAATGAGTCAAATGTTTTTGTTTTGTTTCATTTTTTTATGTGTGTGGGTGCTTCTTGGTTAGCACATTTGCATCTATTTTTAGGTGGCTACGCCCCTGATCGGAATGTAGTGTTTACATGAACGCTAAATAAAGTGATCGGGTTGACGTGCGTGTGTATATGTCACAAGGTTTAAATCGGAATAGATTTTTTTTGATATGTGCACACTGCACAAATATAGAGTTTCTCACCGTTTGCACATAGTAACCACGCTCCTATACCGTTACTTTATTTGTTTTTAACAGCAGAATTAATATGTATCCATTTCTGGATAAATATACATATAAACCGCTGTGCTGTGCTACTGATATTTTTCACGCAGTAAAAATGCCACTCCCCGAGCCCAGGGTTGCCTGTGGAAGAGAATCCAAAACAAGGACTGGTGGAACGTTGTCATGCTTCACTTCACAGAGGCCGAGTGAAAGGAGAGATTATGACAGGACACCCAACACTTTATTCAAAAGAAAGAACCGCTCGTTCTGTGCTTCATACATTACGCTATTTCTGCGTCAGTGCACATGCGCAGTCCTTTCATCAGAATGTTAGAACGTTAGAATGATTTCTGAAGGATCATGTGACTGAAGTAATGATGCTAAAAATTTAAATCACAGGAATAAATTACATCTTAAAATAAATAGTAAAAATATTTCAGAATTGTATTCTTTTTGCTGTACTTTGGATCAAATAAATGCAGGCTTGGTGAGCAGAAGAGACTTCTTTAAAAAACATTAAAAATCTTACTATTTAAAAACCTTTTGACTGGTAGTGTATTTTACATGTAGCCTCTTTAAAGTGCTAAATATAAGCACTGGGTATTACATGCTATTTAATGTTCATTTTCAGTCAGACTAAACAATAATTGGTCTTTTTAAAATGTCCTGTAAACACTTTGGTCCCACTGAAATTATACCAGCCCAGCTTTTAAATAAAACTGACAGATAATGCGACTGCAGCTTGGCTTTGTCCGCAATGTAAACACATTAATTAGACTACAGTTGGCCTCACCCACTCTGAAAGACAGAAGTGACGCACAACTTGTACTGAATCCTTCACGGACAAATGTGTGTATTATATTGAGGTATTGACAAAATCAATAAACCTGTGCGTCCTGTTAAAAACAAACAATTTCCCTGAACTAGAAGTTAGAGTCTGTGTTCTTTGACTAACTCTGAACACTGTCATCATAACCATAATCACAGCTATAATCACACCCATTGTGGGCCTAGTGATGGAGGCCCCAGGGTCTATGACAGATAAGCAGAGCCATGCTGACCGCAAGAGCTAGCAAGACAAGCCCCGTCACTCAACATTGTGCCCGGAGTCAGCCAGGCGAACCGACCAAACTGCAACAAAGAGCCTTTTTATTCTTCTTCCCATTTGCAGCACTCGCCAGCCCTCCAGGCTAAGCTTGTGTGCCCCAAGGACATGGCCAAAAAAAAAAGAACATGGCAGAAATGAGCTCTTCCTATTTAATATTATCTAATCAGAGCCATCAAAATTCAAGTCCACTTCGTAGTCCTCAGTTTGTACCAGCAAATACGATAACAGACTAGGGTCTATATGTTGAACGAGTCCTTGCTGTAATATTCAGCCTGATGTAGAATATGCTAAAGGATTAGTTCACTTCCAGAATAAAAATAAATTTCCTGCTAATTTACTCACCCCCATGTTATCCAAGATGTTCATGTCTTTCTTTCTTCAGTCGCAAAGAAATTAAGTTTTTTGAGGAAAACATTCCAGGATTTTTCTCCATATAGTGAACTTCAGTGGTGGGCAGCGAGGTGAAGGTCTAAATTGCAGTTTCAATGCAGCTTCAAAGGGCACAATCCCAGCCAAGGAATAAAAGTCTTATCTAGCGAAACGATTGCTCATTTTCTAAGAAAAATACACATTTATATTCTTTTTAACCACTAATGCTCATCTTGCACTAGCTCAACATACACCTAAGGTAAAACAACAACGTCAGATGATTTTGAAGTTGGAGGAGGAAATGAGATCAAGTTTTTTGCCGCACACTACCTTTTTGAACCGAAGTACACAGATGAACTAACCGTGCGTGACTTTTCCAACGTGATTACGTAATGCATGAAGATGCACATGTGCATTGCAAAGCAAGTGTAAGATGAGCATTTGTGGTTAAAAAGTATATAAATTAGTACTTTTTTTTAAGAAAATGACCAATTGTTTCACTAGATAAGACCCTTATTCCTCAGCGGGGATCATGTAGAGTCCTTTGAATCTGCAATGAAACTGCAATTTGGAAGTTTAAACCATTGGAAACCAGTGAAGGAAAAAAAGTCTGGAATGTTTTTCTCAAAAAGAAGCTCATAAACATCTTGGATGACATGGGGGTGAATAAGTTATCAGGAGATGTTTATTCTGGAAGTGAACTAACCCTTTAAATAGGATTAAAATGCTTAAAAGTAAGCTTGAGTAAATATTGATATTCAAAAACTGCCGTCAGAAGAAGCATTACATCAGCTTTGGTTGCGAAATGCCTTTGGTTCTTGTGTGTCTCCTGACCGATTGCGTCACGCTAATATTTGTGAGTATTTTTTTGAATGAGATGTGAGCGTTTTTAGGGAGCGGGGAAATTTTCAGATGTTCATGTCTTTCTTCAGTCGCAAATAAAGAAAAAACATTCCAGGATTTTTCTACATATAGTGGACTTTTATGGTTCCCAATGGTTTGAACTTCCAATTGCAATTTCAAAGGGCTCTACACAATCCCAGCCAAGGAATAAGGGTCTTATCTAGCAAAACGATCACTCGTTTTCTAAGAAAAATACATTTGTGGTTAAAATGTATATAAATCGTCTCACTAGATAAGACCCTTATTCCTCGGCTGGGATTGTGTAGGGCCCTTTGAAGCTGCATTGAAACTGCAGTTTGGACCTTCAACCTGTTCGAAACCACTATATGGAGAAAAACCCTAGAATGTTTTCCTCAAAAACCTTAATTTCTTTGCAAATCAAGAAAGAAGCTCATGAACATCTTGGATGACAGGGGTGAGTAAATGATCAGGAAATTTTCATTCTGTAAGTGAACTAATCCTTTAAATAGGATTAAAATATCCGCTAATCATGCTAATATTTGTGAGTAACTTTTGGAATGAGATTTGAGCGTTTTTTAGGGAGCATGGAGAAATTTTCAGCGATTTAAACCTAATGATTTACTCTGTTCTTTGCATAAAGATATCATATGTCTTCAGAAGACTTGGAATGCAACATGATTTGTTTGTAATACTTTTGTACTGCTTTTTATGGTCAGTTTTTGCAGTAAATACCTGTAACTGTACTTTCATCTTTCATTTGCCTGTTATGTGTTTTAAATTGCTCAGAAGTGAGTAGGTTTACCACATTGCAGAAGTAAGCCTATGGGCAAGACTTCCGGTTCATTAGCCACTATACGAAAAAAAGAAAAGAATAACAACATGCAGTAAATGGTAAATCTGTTTGCTAATCCAATTAAGATCATACATTAAAATAATTTGGTATGACACACCAATGTGCAACATCAAGCAGCAAAACGAGTTGTTTTGTACAGCTAAGAATAGCTGGACGTGGATGAGACTGGAAGCCAGACCCATAAAAATGACAAATGAGCATAAACAATGCCACTGAACCGCACGGAACTCCTGTATGGGCATGGCAAAAAAGATAAAGTAGTTCACTATGTTGTGATAATAGAAAGAAGAATTGGAGGAGGAGGAGCCAGCTCATACTTTAGCACCTATTAACTTCAGTTTGTCAAAATATCACGCCCTTTCCTGCTTACAAAAGTAACTTACTAAGTAACTTATCTATATGATTTAGCAGCTTCCACGCTTTTTTTTTGTTTGGTTTAGTCATCATAAATTAGTAGAATAACATCTTCAGTAGTACATTAACCGTGCAATCCATGCGGTTGTTTACATCTCAGAATATCTGTGAGGTTGGTGCACACACTTCATTAAAGGCGACTCTGGAAATTATTCAACTGTTACCAGTGTTGTTAAAACATTTTAGGCACAATGTAGTATCAAATTTACTTAAGCTTAAGTAAACATTAATACGCCTTCCATTATACTGGCTTACAGTGTATAAACTATAAACTTTATGTTAGTCAAAGATGCCTTAATTTCGCAAAAACCTGGGAGTGTATCATCTGTGACTCTGGAAATTGAAGTGTTACCAGTATTGTTTAGACATTTTATGCAAGTCATAATATGTTAAACATAACCAGAAATACTTTTTAATTACAGTAAAAAGTCATACGCATTCAGTTGTATTCACCGACAGTGTACTTGCATTATGTGAGTTAGTGACATTTGGTGAAATGTGGGAGTGTATCGTCTGTGACTCTGGAAATTCAAGTGTTACCACTACTGTTCAAATATTTCTTTTTATGCAAGTCAGTCTTGTTTGGATTGCGGATCCTGTCTTAGGTAGAATACATTCAGAAAGTAGCCAGTGTAATCGACGTAACATGTCTCATGTCCTTGCTATTATGTTGTCCAAATTCAAGCCAGACCGGAATGCACTTCACGGTTTTTGCCAAACATGTTTGCGTTAAAGAGTATCCTATCAGTCATCTCACGAGATTGTACAGATGAATTCATCTAACTCTAATTCCACTGAACATACATAGATGCTATGTTGACAGTTCACTGTAAACAATGAAGACTGGCTTGTCAATGTTTGGTTTGTGCCTCCTTTTCTTTAAAACATCATGAAAATGCCTGATTATAAACGTGATGTCCTCAGTGAAATGTCTTGAAGTTCTTGATCAAAACTCTACAGATTCTTGAAATACCTGCGATGGACACACTAGAAATGCCTCACAGTTATTGCGGCATGACAGCTTGTGAAGGTCTATTGTTTGAGCAATGCCAATAAGCTTCAAAGAAATGTGCCCTATCATGATCAACATGAGGGCACTAATGTAACCCAACACCTAACTCTCCGTCTTAGGCACACAAAGATACAATTGTTGATGCAGAGGATCATTTTCTGCCCTCCCGTAATAGCTTCCTCTGCATTCTATAGGGTGGGCGTGCAGGTGGCGGAGTAATTAAGGAATATTGCGAGGTGGGCTTATCAATAAATTAAAACGAGGGGGCAGAGTTTCTTTCAATTATTGATATGAAGTCTTATGTATCCTGACTCTTCTTCAGCCCGGGTGGTTACAGGTCACTGACTCCGCAGAGGGTGATAGCCGGTGGGGGAGAAGAACAGGCAGATAACCTGCGGCGTGACGCGTGAGGGCCACCGCGGCCTCCTGCACTCCTCGGTTAGCTACGAGAAGTGTGTGAAGAGAGAAAGGAGAGGTAATGGAGAGGAAGTAGGGGAATAAAGACATTAAACGAGGGTGGGCTTCAATAAATAAGTATTTATGCTCCTACATTTAGGTGTTTTGCTTTGAAGTACAGACCAGTCAGGGTTTTGCTAAATATAAGGCATGTGAGATCTCAGGACCAACGCATTCTCACTCCCAACTCTCACTTGGTCAGGACCCTTGGCGTCACTTTTTGACGTGCAGCATCTTCCATTGCTTTAAATAGGAAACCTTCAGTGTCAATATGCAGAAGCGAAAGTCACTGGGAATTTTATCATCATGATTAAATGATATATTGTGTAATATGTTGGGGTGTGATTTTTCAGTGTAAAACACTGTAGCAGATTCCTGTTGATAGCATCAGAGACAGAGTGACATAATCTGAAAACCACGCCCACCAGGGGGGCAAACAAGCCAACGCTCTCCGTTGACTTTGTATTACGGGAAGCTGCCTCCTTGTAACAAAAAACAGAACAATGTCTAAAAGCTGCTATGTGACAAGGCGTTACAGTAAACAAGCTAAAAAAAGAACTATGTTGTTAGAAGCTGTCAACCCAAAAAACGAGTATTTAAAGACACAAAACTAGAGCACAACATGTCATATTACTCTGAGAACTACGCCTACTGGAGGGAAACTTAATCAGTGACAGGAAACATTCATTATTTTTACCATTATAATTACCACTATATCAAAAAGACCGATATGGAAGCCCGTTTCCGCCACTGAACAAAAAATAATAAAAAAATTATTGCAACTTTTTATCTCAAAATTCTGAGATATAAACTTGCAACTGCGAGTTATAAAGTCAAAATTGCGGAATATAAAGTCAGAATTGTGAGATATAAACTCGCAATTGTGAGATATAAAGTCAGAATTGCAAGTTTATATGTTAAAATTCTGACTTTATTTCTCAGAATTGCGAGTTTATATTTTTATGTTTTGTTTATATCTCACAAATCTGAGACAAAAAGTCAGAATTGTGAGTTTGTATCACGCAATTCTGAGAAAAAAAAGTCTTGTGAAAAAAAGAATTGTGAGATAAAAAGTCGCAATAACTTTTTTAAATTTTTTATTCAGTGGCGGAAACGGGCTTCTATAGGACAGAAGCCTTCTGGTGGCCAGGGAATAACAAAAGAAGAGAAGAAGAAAAAAACGGGACAGTGTGATGTAATAAATGCTGATCATATAAATAAACTAAATGAGGTAAAAGTCTGTGAACAAACTTTGTGTTGGCCTAGTCTAGAAAGCATAGTCTAAAAGTTTAAAATAGGGTAATAACAATGTCTGTAGTTCCAGAGATCTGAGATTTTTTGCTATAGTTGTGTAGTATTTGGGTATTTATGGTACTGGCTTATTTTAGTAATGTTTGTATATAACTGGGCTTATTACAAACAGCAACATTTTATATCAAATTTCATTTAAAGATGTACGTTTCTCAGTTTAATTCGTGGTGATAACGTTAGAAAGGGCTATAGTTTAGTAGAACATTGCTGCCATCTACTGGAAATTGAACACTTCAAATTTATTCAGATTATACATGAACGTTACTGTATAGAGAAGTGTTCAAACAAAACTGTATTAGTTTTGTGCATGAATACCAGATGTAATTATTCTTGCTGTTTGTGATTAATTTATAACGTGACTTAGGCAGCACCTATTTTTATAGTTTTACTGGAAACTTTAAACGATTTTTAAATTAAGGTTTATTTTTCTATAACTAACATTAACAAAAAAATAATAATAATAATAAATACTGTTACAAATGTATTGTTCATTGTTATTTCAAGTTTGCTAATACATACCTTATTGTGTTACCGTTTCACTATCATCACCTTTTTTTTTTTTTTTAATTTTTTTTATGCCATTTTTAAAGAAAATGTAACACCCAATAGCCACATATATTCCTCCCCCCACATGTTTACAGTTTTAAACAGGTTCAGCAGTGATCTATCTATCCAATTATTTGTTTTAAGTATATAGGGGTCACTGGGGCTAGTTGTCACAAGGGGAATATGTAGTGACTTTAAGGTCGTCACAATTTCAGAACTGGCTTAATGGCTAAAGCTGTTAAACAGTGAAGCCAGACTGACATATAACTAAAAGGTTAAACTATGATCTCAGGAAAAAGTGTATATTTAAAAAAAATGTCAGGTCAGGGCAGGTTGTGAAATGTTTATGTTTTATGACATAAAATCTATACCATTTTTAGTTACTTTTTAATAATTTCTATACTAAACTTTTGTTTTTAAGGTATACAACTATACAAAAATGTACTTACTTACTTAAAATAAATCTACCCTGAAAATTCCCAGTCTGTAGATTTAATAAGTGTACAGCAGCTATATTTCAATTTTTGAATATTGCACGCCACCTAGTGACCATAAAAGGTACAGCTAATAACACTATGAAATGGAAGGAAGGAAAGGACGTGACGTGTGGCCAAGTACGGTGACCCATACTCGGAATTTGTGCTTTAACCCTAATCAAACACTCCTGAACAAGCTGATCAGGATCTGAAGGGTTATTAGGAAGCTACAGGCAGGTGAGTTTTTATTAGGGTTGGAACTGAACTCTGGGCTGCGGAGTTTGCCACCTCTGATTAAACCCATCCAAGTGCACACAAACACCGTGAACACACACCATTTGGGGGTTCGGTGCCTTGCTCAAGGGACTCACCTCAGTCGTGGTATTGAGGGTGGAGAGAGCCCTGATTATTCACTCCCCCCACCTTCGATCCCTGACGGACCTGGGACTCGAACCCGCAACCTTTCGGTTACAAGCCCGAGTCGCTAACCATTACAAGCTAAAATAGTAAGAAATGTTTACTTTTAAGAAAACCTATTGTTCACTGACAAAGAGGATTCAAGAAAAACCTTGAAACATTTACACAATCTCCAAATAGTTAAATTGATAAATTACATAAAACATATTTTAAATCACAAATTTATATTAAAGTTATATGACTAAATAGTATACATATGGCAGAAACAAGAATATTATAATACAACTTTTCAAATAAATAAATAAACTTCTATAGAAACATGTTAGAAAATGTTATAGAGACTATTATTTTCAGAGATTAATCATGTTGGAGAAAATTAGAAAAGGGTGTGGGGTAGGAAAACTGTTTGGTTCAAAGGTTGATAATTATAATTTCTCTATAAAATAGAAACAAATAAGACAATAGACCTTAATCCGAATAATGCTATATTTACTTTTTTACAGGAATGAAAACAAGGCTGTGAGGGATAAAAGTGCAGTGTGTTCAAAGGATTTTACCATTGTATAACAACATTCCAATTGTTCAGCTGATGAAACATCTTTCCAACACAATAATCTTTCCCAAAAACATTCAGTAGATAAAACAATCCATAAAACAGATTTGAATGTTGTGAGTTGTGAAAATTACATCAAGGACCTTCATAGAGTGCATACCATGCGTGCAAGTTTATCCCTCACAGCCTTATTTTCAGCTGTTTTAAATTCACTAGGGAGTCTAACCTAATGCCTGTTGCTGGCAGTGGAATTACAGAATAACTGATAACATTAAGTACAAATAAATCTGTACTTAATGTTATCAGATCTAATCACAGTGTTGAGGTGCTGTCATAATGAGTTCAAACAGCTGATAAACAAATTCATCAAGATGTTTATAACGTCACACCATTACCTCTGGCTAAAAAACAAGTGCATTGGTGAGCAAGCGATGTAATGTTATTTTTTCTACAAATCTGTTATGATGAACAAACAAACTCATCTACATCTCGGTTGGCCTGAGGGTCAGTGAATGTTCAGCAAATTTCATTTTGGGGTGAAATATTCCTTTAGGTAAAAGTCACCTTTTCATCCTGTGTATTTCTGTCTATAATGAAACATATGGTAACACTTTACAGATAAGGTTCATTAGTTAACATTAGTTAACTAGTTAACATGAACTAAGAATGAACAATACTTCTACAGTATTTATTATTCTTAATGTTAATTTCAACATTTACTAATGCATTATCAAAATCAAAGTTGTGCTTGATAACATTAGTTAATGTGCTGTGAACTAACCTGAACTAACAATGAACAACTGTATTTTCATTAAATAACATAAACAAAAATGAGTAAATACTATAATAAATGTATTATTACATTGTTTTATTAGTTATTACATTAACAAGCATTGATAGATGTTACCAAACATATCCTAACTGTTATGGAAATCTTTCATGGTACCTGATTGTGGTCTTATTTGTCTGTATCTTGGACACTTTTGGATTTTATGTTGAAGTTCTTGTCATTTATTTGTCTTATCTTTGTTCATTGATTTCACCCTGATTGTTTCCAGGTGTGTCTTGGTGTCATGTCTTCATCCTCTGCATTTAGCCTCCTTTTTAGTTCTGCTCTTGAGAGCCCTTGTTACAGTGAATGTAAAGAGATTATTTTAGTGATTTCTCTGTCCTATGGGTGGTCTATTTTATTTCTAGACCCGAACAAAAACCCTTAAACACACTCTTACACATGAACTAAAACTGCCAACACTACTTAAAGGCATAGTTTACCCCAAACTTAAAATTCTGTCATTTATTACTCACCCTCATATTGTTCTAAACCCATAAGACCTTCATTCAAATTCAGAACACAAATAAAGATATTTTTAGAACACGCATGTGCTGCTCCTTGTTTACAAGCAGAAGATTGCATGTGCGAATACATTGTGGTACTCTTTAAGTCTTTATTTTTGTTTTCTTTACACTCAAAAAGTATTCACATAGCTTCATAAAATTACAGTTGAAACACTGATGCCACATGATGACTATTTTAACGATACCCTTACTAAGTTCCTGTGCCTTGATCGTGGTAGGACTGTTGCTGTTTATGGAAAGTCAGAAAGCTCTCGGATTTCATCAAAAATATCTTAATTTGTGTCCCAAAGATGAACGAAGGTCTTACGGGTTTGGAACGACATGACGGGCTGAGTAATTAATGACAGCATTTTCATTTTTGGGTGAAATAAACCTTTAAATGTTAGTATGTAAGGTAAAATGCCCACTTGCTGATGGGGCTAAAATCTCTGTGGGATCCTTTGTAACCCTGGATACCAGTCATAAGTTGCACGGGTATATTTGTATGTATATTGAATGGGTCAAAATGATCGATTTTTCTTTTATGCCAAAAATCATTAGGATATTAAGTATAGATCATGTTTCATGAAGATTTTTTTCTATATTTCCTACTGTAAGTATATAAAAACTTAATTTTTGATTAGTAATATACATTGCTAAGAACTTTATTTGGACAACTTTAAAGGCGATTTTCTCAATATTTTGATTTTTCGCACTTTCAGATTCCAGATTTTCAAATGTTTTTCCATCAATGGAAAGCTTGTTTATTCAGCTATCAATTAAAAAAAAAAAAGACCCTTATGAATGGCTTTGTGGTCCATGGTCACATCTGTATGCTTACTGTCCGTCTACCGATCTTTTAAATCAGATTTTTTTTTTACTTCAGGTGAAGTCATATTTTTGTGACTATGCCACTAACCTGCAATTTTTTTCTGATGATGATTATGATACTCCGTAAGATTTAGTTATTTACTTCTAAATTCTACTTATAAAGCATTTGTGTTTGTTCTATTTCAGATACGTTTGTTTTGAATATCAAACGCGTTCCAGATTTAGTATGTAGGTTTTAGGCAGTGTGAATGTGATTGCATAACGCGATTGTGCGCTCATCTCCCGTTGGCTGCTCGTGCGCTTCTCAAAGTGGAGGGAAAGAGGGAGGGAGCTCGCGCATACATACACAACTACTATGTAACAGCCACGTAATATTCATTCAAGAGGGTTTATTATAATCGACGGAGTTTTTAAAAATCAGGTAAGTCTCGTTTGCTTTCTATGAAAAATGGCCTATCGTTATTTTTCTTCAAATCAGAACAATGTAATGGCGCGACGTGCCAAGTACGCATCAGCGCACTGGATTAGTGTTTGTTTACTAAGCTTCTTGCTCCTGCTCCAGTTCACCAGGTTCACTGCTTATGAGGAATAAATCATGCGTATTTATTTAAATACTTCACTTCTGCCAAAGTCTGGCTATTTGTATATCGAGAATCATTTGCACAAAACACAACACAGTCTTTCCTGCAGAATTGAGGAACATGTAAGAGCACATCCAGAATGTTTAATTAAGTTCATTATTAATGACACATGTGCGCTGTACGTTATGCAACTGCAAGCTCTTGGGGGGCTGCATGTTTTACCAGCGTTTTACTTGACGAATTCTGCCCGGTCCAACTCAAGAGTGAGCTTTAAATCACTCGACAGGCCCACATTGGTCAAACACAGATGTTTAAACACAAAAGATGGCACAGCTCGTATTCAAAAAACCTCTCGAAACACGGTTCGATTCGAGAACGTAGACAAAGCGTTCCGAGCGAATATTCTCGTGTAGATGCTTTTAACTGTTTTTCCGATGAATGCTCTATTGAGATGGAGGAACATGTGTAAGAAGTGTCGAATTAGTTTGTTTTGGTTCGTGGGACTTTAAATGCAGGGATTCCTCCTGCAGTGTGGCGGGACACACACACCCCCACTCTGCTTTCGCACGCTTTAGGTACACCGTGTTACCAAAGCTTTCAGGACTATTGTTTCAGGACTATAGAAACTTTACATACTTTTGCTTGTAGCATATTTTAGATAAAGCATTCGCTTTGCGCGAAATTCATCTGGATTTAAGTTTTTAAAAATGTTTGATGGCCTTTGATTTCTTCCATCATGCGGACAGCTTTATAATAATAGTTTGTCACATAACACACTGCCAAGATTTGTAATGTTTTTTTAAACATTACATCCATTCTGCTCACCAAGCCTGCATTTATTTGATCTAAAGTACAGCAAAAACAATACAATTTTGAAATATTTTAACTAATTTAAAATAACTGTTTTCTATTTGAATATATTTTAAAATGTAATTTATTCCTGTGATTTCAAAGCTGAATTTTTGCATCATTCCTCCAGTCACATGATCCTTCAGAAAACATTCTAATATTCTGATTTGCTGCTCAAAAAACATTTTTTTAAATTATTATTATTATGTTGAAAACAGCTGAGTAAAATTTTTTCAGGTTTCTTTGATGAATAGAAAGTTCAGAAGAACAATATTTATCTGAAATAGAAATTGTTTGGAACAATAGAAATGTCTGTATGATCAGTTTTGATCAAAAATTAAAGCAGCCTTGCTTAATAAAAGTATTCATTAAAATAAAATTAATTAATAATGTTATAAAAGCTTTTTATTTCAGATTAATGCTGATCTTTGGATCTTTCTATTCACCAAAGAATCCTGCAAAAAATGTACTCAACTGTTTTAAATATTGATAATAATAATAATTTCTTGAACAGCAAATCAGCATATTAGAATGATTTCTGAAGGATCATATGACACTGAAGACTGGAGTAAGGATGCTAAAAGTTTATCTTAAAGTTCAGTTAAGCTACTTTGCATAAATTAGCACATTTTTGAAAATATTTAGTCATTCATTTATTAATTATTCATTCAAAAACTTTTTTATGCACACTGTAGATAAACATTATCCCAAAGCTTTACAGTTTAGTGATGCTAAAACTCTTTCTGAATGTGTTTATTTAAAGAGCGTTTTGGCTATTGCTCACTAAAATATTTATTTGTCAGTTAATTACTTAATATTTCAGTGCGTGCTGGAGATAAATGTTAAAACAAGTCCATTAGCAAGTGCACTGATGTAGAATTTTTGCATGACTTGTTTTCATGTTGGTGTACAATGTCACATGTAAATGGCATGTGCAAAGCAGCTCCTGTTTTATATGAATGTGGAAGGTTGTATTAAATTTGTTCTGTACAATACATTTCATAAAAGTCGCTGTTCTACTGGAAAGGAAATTTGGAAAGGAACTTTTGAATCTGGTAACTTTAATACCTTTGAATTGATCGAGTCCATACATCACTGGCTTTTGAAGATGACACTGACTTGTCATCAGTGTCATTAATCTAGCACATCATGACAACCCCATTAAAATATGAAGCTAGTTAGCTACTGTTATGTTTGATATCTTCCAGTTAACCAGACTGCATGCTGGTTGTGCAGTTGTAGTTTACAGTGAGCAAGTTTCAGCAAAGAGCCAATATTCATTTCCAGTTGCCCTGCAGCTGTGTACTTGAGTAAGGTGTTCATCTGGTTCTAACGCACAGACACGCACAAAGCTTGCTTTTCTGCTTCACTGGTAATGTTTCCTGACAGAAGGGCCATTGACTAATTCATAAGGCAGCCCTTAACTGTTTTTCCTATCAAATATATTCGCTGTAGAGGCACTGCCATGAAAAAACCCACTTTGTTATGAGGCTTACTAACAAAAGTATTCTTGTATTGACTGGTTCAGGAACAAGCTAACATTCAGTCTGTGCTCTAGAGACATAATTCATTACATCTTGACTCATTCTTGTAGCTCCTTGAGTGTATGCTTTGTATTGAATGTTTCCCCCCAATACTGCACTTTCAAAGGTAGTATACTGTAGAGACCGTGGAGAGGTAAGTATGAAATTACACACTTGATCTTTAAGACAAATGCCTTGGCTGACAACTAGCATTAAACAAATGTGCCAAACCAGAAAAGAGGCCCACAGCACAGACAGCTTTGTTTGTTTTGTGTGCATGTTACATATGTCCAGAACTCTCTCCATATTTCTGCAGAGCTACTTGTTATGAAAAACATGAGAAAACCAGTGTTTATGTGGTTGAGTGGAACTGGAGGTGTGGCACCACAGTAAACTTTATTAAGCTATGATATTTTTTTCTATCTACATTGCAATAACCATCAGGAGCAGCTGTCAGTTCTATCACTCAAGGGCAATTCTAAGCCTTATGTCGCAAGCAGCATTTACTACATTCCTAAAAAGCCACAGTTAAAGAGGCAGATACATTTAAACAGATATGAAGCACCTTGCTTTGTACTATCAAAGTCTAAATTAGAGGCTAATGTGCCATTTGTAATAAGTAGATCTACTGAACAAAGAATTTCAGAATGGTTTGTAACTCCGCATTGAATCCAAATGCTCTAAAATTGTGTTTTTCAAGGTTGGAAATAAATGTTTTCTTATTTTTTTAACGCATGTTTGGCCATTTAAACAAAGGCATGTTTAGCTGTGCTTATTAGGAATGGTACGACTAAATTATCCATCACAATTACCGTACAAAGTAATTAATTGCTTATTTGTTCCAAGACTGAGTTCTGTTACTTTAGTTCTTTAGACTCCTGAAAATATCTGTCATTGTTTCCACAAAAACATTAAGGGATAGTTCAACCAAAAAAGAAAATTCTGTCACTAATTACTTAACCTCATGTCGTTCTAAGCCCCTAAGATCTTCGTTCATTATTAGAACATAAATTAAGATATTTTTAATGAAATCCGAGAGCTTTCTGATCCTCCGTAGACAGCAATGCAACTCATGTACAAGGCCCAGAAAGGTAGTAAGGACGTAGTTAAAGGCACAGTATTTTATTTTTGCCGCTAGAGAGTGCATTTTTAAAACAAACAACGAAACAAAGGCGTAGTTTGTAGTTTAATATATTGCATAATAAAATAAAGCGTTTTTAGTGTTTTCATGTTTTCCACAAAATAAAAATTGAAAATCGAAGGTGTTTGACATCATTGGCAGGCGACGCAATGACACGATCCGTTACACTACTTAAATTCTTATTTCTCTGGATTTAAACATTCTTGTAGACATTTGGGAGTAATATAAGTACTCAAGTCAGCAAGATATATAACGCTATTCTAGTGGTTTTTGGATATTTTAATAAAAACATCTTAAATATAGTGCCTCTAAAACAGTCCATGTGACATTAGTGGTTCAGCCAAGGAAAAAGGGTCTTATCTAGCGAAACGATCGGCCATTTTTTTTTTAAATAAAAATTTGTATACACAACGATTCGACACAGCGAATCACGTCTAAGTTAATTGTCTGTGTACTTCAGGTCAAAAAGGTAGAGTATAGCGAAAAACTATTATTTTATCCTACAACTTTAGAATCGTCCGACATCGTACCTTTTTGTTTGTAAACAGTGTTTGACTTACTTGCACTTCCTTAGTCTTTGCTTGTTTGCTTTGTAAACATTGGGTCTGTAGTTCCGCCTACGTTCCGCGTGACCTTTCAACATGATTCAATAGTATGTAGTGTCGTGGACGCGTATCTCAGAGCCTGTGCTACACAAGCTTTCGTGCTTAGAAAGTATACAGTTTTTTATTTTCCGAAAAAAATAACCGATCATTTCGCTAGATAAGACCCTTCATCCTTAGCTGGGATCGTTTAGAACTGCTGCATTTAAACTACATTTTGGAAGTTCAAAATCAGGCACCAATGAAGTCCATTATATGGAGAAAAATCCTGAAATGCTTTCCTCAAACACCATCATTTCTTTACGACTGAAGACAGAAAGACATGAACATCTTGGATGACAAGGAAATTAGTAAATTATTTGTAAATTGTTGTTCTGAAAGTGGACTTCTCCTTTAAGCAGCAACACTATTTTGAACATTGATAATAAGAAGTTTTTCTTGAGCTGCATATAAGCATATTAAAATGATTTCTGATTTCAGTGCCCTCCCCTCGGACAGCAAGCCTAATATGCTTAATATTTGCTCAATCTGATTATATGTAAGTGCGAACTTGTGAATGATAAAATAAATGCAGCCTTGGTGACCATGTTTTATCTACCAGTAAAAGTGGGTTAAAAAAACGTAATTGTGAATTCAAAAAGCTATGATAAATGGGTTATAAACAGTTACACATCATCGTTTGGGCCTTCCATACAGTTTTCCAACAGTTTTTAGATACTACATGAGTGGTATTTTTTTTAAACAAATCTTTTCTTCCATAGGATGGCATTTCCTGTAGATATTCTGACAAATGTGGATGATGAGGCCTTAGAGCTGGCAGCTGAGGAATACATGTCTCAGCTCCCCTACAGAAATACAGAGTACCTCAGCCTATCTGATTCCAAACAGGTAAGATGAACAATTGTAATGTCTGCAAATTTTCCCTTCAAAATGTATTTTAAAAAGTAAATGGTCTATTAGTAAATTGTCTATTATTCAAAATAAAGAATTTGAATGACAAATTGTGGTTTGGGAATAATGGCTTAGTTTATTTTGTCTGTTTTTCCAAAGAATTCTCTTTCATTTTAAAGCGATAGTTCACCCAAAAATCAAAATTCTGTCAATGATTACTCACCTTAATGTTGATCCAAATCCATAAGACCTTTGTTTTTCTTCAGAACACAAATTAAGATATTTTTGGTGAAATCCGATAGCAGCACAACTGACACATTCAAGGCCCAGAAAAGTAGTAAGGAAATTTATAAAATAGCCTGTGTCATCAGTGGTTTAGTCGTAATGTTATGAAGCTTCTAAATTATTTTTGTGTGCAAAGAAAACAAAAATAATGACTTTCTTCAACTATTTTTTCTCCTCTGTTTCAGTCTTAAATGCGTGTTTTATTTTAATGATGTCCTTACTACCTTTCTGGGCCTTGAACGTGTCAGTTGTGTTGCTGTCTAAGCAGGTTCAGAAAGCTCTTGGATTTCATCAAAAATATCTTAATTTGTGTTCTGAAGATGAATGAAGGTCTTACGGGCTTGGAACGACATGAGGGTGAGTAATTAATGACTGAATTTTTATTTTTGGGTGAACTATCCCTTCAATAATGTGTCAATTTGCACACTGTGACTTTAAAACGTTTTGTTATGAGAAACATTCACATTTTCAAGTATGTTCCCTTGGTGACAGATAGAAATTGGACTCTGCAATGTGAGTTTTGTCCCTCTATATGGAACAGATACTACAAAAAAGCTCCTTGCGTTGTTCTCACCTGATGACTCTAACACAGGTAATATAGTAAAAAAAAAGAAAAGAAAATCAGAATCATTTTTATCACGCTGCAATACTAACACTGTATATTTTAACAGACTTAATGCATTATCTCTGCAGTTGTAGGGCTTTATTTGCTGGATCGGTGGTGGGGAGTTGAAGATGTCCTTAAAACAGCAGAGCCCTCAAGAACAGGCCTGGTCAAGGTCAGTGTTTTCAGTAAAGCTTCAGTCAGTGACCTAACGTGTCATTATTAGCAATTTGGCTTCTTTTGCAAATATGTATCAGTTGATAACTACTACAATACCAGTGCCATGTTCATCCTAGATCAACACTCTTGGGGAAAGGATAGTCCTATATGTTCTCAACAGAATTGTGTTGAGAAATGAGAAGAGCAGTGGAGAAGTTTTCTTTCTCTGTCACTGTGAGGATGAAGCTGCAAAAATACTATGGAAGGATGGAGAGGCCATTGGCTTTTACTCATTCAAACCTAAAGGTAATGACAGTTCCCTCAAAGCCTCATATACAGTTTCAGACCTTATTTACTCTTCACATTTCTTTTCACTTACAGGTAGCTTATGCAGAAACTTTGTGACCCACTGCTATCATCTTCCTGTAATGGACACAGTATTTGTCAGGAAGTGTCACCGGGGCCAGGGTCATGGCGTAAAGATACTGGAAGACTTTGTTGGTAGCTTCCGAAATGAGTTCATAGGGTTAAAATTTCCTCTTTCAGAAGCTATGTTCAAAGGTATAGAAACAGATCTACAGTCTGGTCAAATGTCACATTTTCTCACATAATATATATTATTCTTGCTTTTTTACACTTGGCATCTAACTCTTTCTTTACAGTTTGTGAAAAGTACTTCAGTATATATCCAGCAGACAAGGAGCTTCTGTGGGAAGTACAGAACATAGGAAGCCCTTATCAGAGAACTCTAATAGCTAACAGGCTACAGAAGTTGAAGCTAAAGGGTAAGGAACATGTCTGTATTTTTGGCTTCAGTGATAATATACAAACAACCAACCACATTGTCTTCTAAAGCCACTTTTTTCTATTCAATGCTTTTGTCTGACATAAGGATGACTTGAATTACGTTAATTTGTTGGCTTTGCTTAGCAAATATTGATATTTGCAGTTATTTGTGGTGATTAATTCAATTTTTAATGTACTTACAGTCCTAATAATGTCATACTTTGTTAATAGAGAAGGACCAGGTTGTGAGCAAACTGACTTTTGAGGAAGATGATGCCACTGCTCCAATGGAAATTGAGATCTCAGAGGTTCAGGAAACCACTGGATATACAGAGATTGTGGTATGCAAATTTCTGTTTCTTTTGTAATAATAACTTTGAAAATTGATTCAATTAACTTTCCTATTTGATTCTAAAAATTGATTTGGGAAATTCAGACCAATTCAATACAATACGATTAATAATGATTTGATTTAAAGGATTCTTTAAATATTTCTCCTAATGTATCATAGGCAAGAAAAAGAAGAAAGACAAATTACTTCAGACTGTTTATTACACCAAAAGAATCTTGAAAGGAAACTCATTACTAACATGAACATATAGGTTACTTGGAGTACAAAGAATGCAAAAACTGTGTTCGCGAGTGACCAGCGATTAAAAAATTATAATATATTACTTTTTTTTACTAAAATTAATTCAGTAACTTTAATCCAAATATTACAACATGAAAGTATCATAATATCACTAAAAGTTACTTTTAGATTATCTCAAGACTACCTGTGTAACTAAAGGAGTCCACTTCCAGAACAAAAATTTACAGATAATGTACTCACCCCCTTGTCATCCAAGATGTTCATGTCTTTCTTTCTTAAGTCGTAAAGAAATTATGTGTTTTAAGGGAAACATTTCAGGATTTTTCTCCACGTAATGGACTGATATGGTGCCCTGAGTTTAAACTTCCGAAATGCAGTTTAAATGCGGCTTCAAACGATCCCAGCCGAGAAAGAAGGGTCTTATCTAGTGAAATGATCGGTTATTTTCATTCAAAAAATACAATTTAAATACTTTTAAATCTCAACGCTCGTCTTGTCTTTCTCTCCATGAACTCTGTGTATTCTGGTTCAAGACAGTTAGGGTATGTCGAAAAACTCCAATCATATTTTCTCCCTCAACTTCAAAAATCATTTCTAAATCATCCTACATCACTGCAAAAGTACCGACCCAGTCTTTGCAAAATGAACATGCAAAGAAGATCAAACACCCTTAACAAAAAAGATAAAACAGTGATAAAAAAACAATTTTGAAGTTGAGGGAGAACGTGAGATGGGAATTTTTCGACATACCCTGACTGTCATGAACCGGAAAAACACTGTTCAGGCAGAGTGAGACAAGATGTTCTGGAAGTGAACTTCTCCTTTAGGTACGAGAAAAACAAAAATCTGTGATTAAACTTCACACGATTTTTGCATGCAGTTGTGTTCATGTAATGAGTTGGCAACTGATTAGATTTTTAGCAGTTTGTTTATTATATACAGTAAATGTCAAGATCAATGCATATGAAAGATTTTTCAGGCAATGCTTCAAGGCAATGATTGAATGGTTAAACTTATAACGGACTGCTAGTTTAGATTTGGGAATAAAATGATATACAGTAATATTACAAAGTGAATCTTATATCTAACATTGATATCAACTTTCACACTTTAGGAGGAGACCATCATAGATATCACTAAAGGCAAGTATGCATTGTTGGCTGAACAATAATTTTCTTAAAAAAAGCCTCTTCAGACAAATCTAACTGATGTTCTTCATTGTTACAGAAGTAGATGACATACCTGTCACAAAGCGTGGCAGAGGTAGCAACCTGACACGCAGAGGTATCCGAGAAAATTCAGAAGAAAGGCTAACAGAGAACATAATGAGGTAACATATTATATGTCAGCAGAAAACCACATAACAGTATTGATTGTTACACTATGTACATAATTAAGAGCCAGTTTTACTAACAGCTTGTGCCAGCACAAACCGTCTTTTGGCATTAAAATAGTACTGTCAGGATTTACTAAAGACGTGCTTTGAAGAATTAGTGCTGAAAAGGCGAGGACACAGTTGTTTTTGCACCTGAATATGCATTTGTAGGAGTTTCCCTTTTAGATGCAAAATTTATAGGAGGAGTATATTAAAATGAATCGCGCAATGTGATTTACTAACGTTTGTGCACGTCAAATTAATGGTATTTGTGCCATTATTTAACACCCAAAAAAGCATGCCTTAAAGCAGGTGGTAATTTGCGCTGCTCTTGGTAGACTGCGCTGGTCATTATGTAAATGATCTGGCTGTGTTTGCATTTTTTAATGTGTGCATTGTCAGTAAATCACACACAGAATTTTCCCCTCCCATCAGCGCTTTTATGGAATTGCACTATAACACTAATTAGTCCAGTTTATTAAATCTGGCTCTATGTCTCTCAGGGTGGAAGACATTGAGTCAGGAGTTAAAAATTCAACTGAGGTGGCAGCCGTGGAAAATATCAACACTTTTTCGGTAAAAGAATCCGAAAGGGTACTCAGAGTATGTATTCAACTAAATAAACATCATGTTTGCTTCCATACTAAACAGCTTGAACTGTATTATTATGTACTTTGTTTTTTTTTTTTAATGGTCTCTTTTCACACTTTTAATTCATTGATTAACATCTCTCTTCTCTAATTTGGCAGAGCTCAGTAGACACAGTGACTGCAACAGTGACAAACTTTGCAGAGCTTAGAGGATCACAGAAAGAGGATGAACAGGAAATTGAAAAAGACATTGTCACAGCTATATCAGAAGGGACTCCAATCACTCACCTCACCACAGCTGGGGAAATAAAGAGCCAAAGAGTCAGTAAAGAGGAATGTGAAATGGTTATTAAGGAATACACTGTAGAAATACAAGGAGCCACTATAGGGTCTATTGACCAGAGCCAACTTCAGTCTGTGGTGGATGTAGAAATTGTTAAGATGAGTACAGGAACTGAAGAGAGAAAAAACAAAGAGGTTGAGGAAGATGAACCTGTGTGTGAGGCAGAGGAGGAGCAAATAAAAGCAATGCTCGATGAAGCTAGAAAGGAAAAAGCTGCAGAGACTGAGGTGGCAGAGCATTCAGAGACTCATGCAATAGAATATAAATCAACAGAAACAGAACAAGCATACTGGGAAGTGGAAATAACAGAGAACAAAGAAAGAGCAGAAGATGAAGTTATGGCAGAAAGTGGAAAGGACCTAATTGAGGAAAACAGAGAGGACAGCATAGGCCAAGAGAAAAATGAATCAAAGTTTGAAAACGCAGTTCTGCAACAGTCTGTGGAAGTCAAAGACCAGATAGAGATGGAGGCCGATTCTGTGACAGAGGTCCTTAGTACTGAAGAGGTCTTATGTGACCAGCAAAAACAAAATGCGGCGGAAACAGAAATCTCTGAGGCAAACCAAACAATGACAAGCAAGGATACACTAATTGAAAAAATAAGTACAAATAAATCAGGCCCTGATGAGGGAGAACCGGTCTTCACCAAGACCAGATTACCTCAGAAGAGAACATCAGCTTTAACTCCTTCAAGGAAGTCCAAAAGACTCAGGCATCAGCCTGACGAAAAAGATCTTAAAACTACAAAGTCTGCGAAAACAGTCCAACAAAGATCCAAACATCACAGCAAAGCAGTGATACAAGACGAAGATATTGAACAATCAACAGATGAACCTGAACATGATGTTTCTGAGATCATGGAAAAGATACAAGAAGCTCAAGTTGAAAATAAAGCAGAAACAGAGGTTGAGGTTGAGGTTGAGGAATACAAAGAAAAAGACATGCTTACAGTGGAAACTGTATCTACTATGGATGTTGAAATCACACAGGTTGAGAAAACTGTAGATGTAGTTCCTGATGTGTTTGAATTGAATGATCAAGAAGAAGCACCACAACAGTCATCAGAAGAGCCTCCTGTGGAACAGGAATCAAAAACAACATCTGAAGAGGAGGAGGAGACAGTGGAGAATAGCACTATAATGTTGACATTGAGCGAAGCCAAAGTTGTGCTTGTAGATCTGCACAAACTTTCTCCTAATGAGGCAGGTGATAATCATGGAGAGATCTGTACTCCTGAACAAGAGGGAATGAAGCACACCATGTCATCTGAGCAACAAGCAGCTGAAGAAACTATGAGAATAGAGGAACAAGATGGTACATTAGACACCAAACCTATAGAAGAACCAGCTTGTACTACTACAACAGAAGGATATGATGAAGCAGCTGATGCCAAGAGAAGTCTAGAGCGATCAACTGCATACAAAGAGCAAGAGGGTGAACAGGACCCAGAAAGCACAGAGGTTCTTCTAAGAATGGTTGAGAAACCAGAAGAGAAAACAGATACTGAACAAGCTCACAAAGATGAGAAAGATTCAGACAAGTTGTTTCCCAAGCAAGGCAGACAAACTCAGAAGAAAGGCTCTATCGGCACCGCAAGTAGGTCCACAAGACTTGGTGATCAACCTGTTAGGAGATCCACACGTAGCAAAGCAGTTATTCAACAGGTCGAAAGTGTTGAGCAACAAGTTGATTTAAAACTCAGGACTGATGAAAACCCTGAGAGGGGTGAAGTTATTGCAGAGGGTGTAGGTCCAGAGGAGAATGAAATTGCAAAGACAAATGTTGATGAAACTACAAGTGTCGAATGTGGAAGTTCTGAACTGTTAAAAGCTGCAGAAGTAGATGATAAAGAGAAAGAACCTCAGATTACAAAGGCTTCTGAGGAGCCACAAGTTGATTCAAAACTCAGGACTGATGAAAACCCTGAGAGGGGTGAAGTTATTGCAGAGGGTGTAGGTCCAGAGGAGAATGAAATTGCAAACACAAATGTTGATGAAACTGCAAGTGTCGAATGTGGAAGTTCTAAACTGTTGAAAGCTGCAGAAGTAGATGATAAAGAGAAAGAACCTCAGATTACAAAGGCTTCTGAGGAGATTCCACGCAAAGAAGCAGAAGCTGAGGAGGATGTAACAGAAAACAGATTTGAAGACATCAAAACAATTGAGAACAAGGAAGCAAATTTAGCTGGACTTATTGACAGTGATATAGAGATGAGGAGTCTTTCTCAGGAGGTACATGTCCAGGACGAGGTCAGCACAGAAATACATCTCAGACGTAGAACAATAAGAGTTCCATCTCCACCGAGAAGGAAATCTAGACGTGTACAAAAACAAAAGGCTGAAGCAGATAAACAACTGGAAAGACACACAGTGGTGAGCAAGAACAAAGTTGAAACAATCGTATTAATGACAGAAGAGAGAGTTGAAGAAATGGATCAAGATGTCAACAAGATGGAGAACAAAGAAGCACATATAGCTGAGTTGGAGCCGGTGGAAGAACCAAACATGGGTAGTAATGAATATGAAAAAACTTCAGCAACAACAGAAGAGACTGTGGATGTCTGTATACCAATTATAACTGAGACCAGTTTGGAAAGTCTTGACGAAATGGCAAACACAAATATTGAGGAAACTACAGTTCCAGAAAGTTCTGAACTATCTATGGGTGTAGAAATAGATGATATTCAGGTTGTCGGTGGTCCTGAAGAGAAGGTCTCACTTGTAGAACCTGGCAATGGGGGAGAGAAAGATGGTGGTACTCTAGCAACACAATTACAAAGAGCCACTGTTGTACTTGTGGATTTGAACAGACTTTCCCAAAATACAGAAGGAGAGGGTGAGACTTCAGAAGACCCGACACATTCCCAAATGGAGGAAAAACCTGAACTGAATGAACCAGATAAACCTGAACAAGAACTGTCTCATCTGGCATCAGAAGAGGAGGAACAACAAGAAGAACAACAAACACATGAAGACACTGAAAAGAGTCCTGAGGAAGAGAAAATGCAGGAAGAAAACTCAGATGAAGAGCAGAACAAACTTGATAAACAAGACATAACATTTGAAGAGCAAAAAACAATTGAAGATTTGGCCACAGTGCCAGCTGAGGGAGGCCTGGTGGAAAGCAGTACAATAGAAAACAGACAGAATGAGGATAAAGGGGTGAGCAGTCTTGCTCTGGAGAATGCTGTTCAAGAAAACTTTGAAGAGGAGGCACCAGTCAGCACACAGCGAAGTCTTAGACGAAGAACAATAATAGTCCAGTCTCCACCAAAAAGAAAATCTAGACGTACACAAAAACAAGATGCTGAAGTTTTTGAAGATAAAACTGAAACAGTCCTAATTACAGAAAAGGAAGCTGATAAGTTGGGCCAATGTGTAGAAATAGATGATAAAGAGAAAGAACATCAAACATCTACTGTAGATGGTACTGAGAAGGTGATCCAACCTGTAGAAGCAGAACCTGAAGATGATGTAGCAGATACAGGGCTTGAAGATGGAGTCAACAAGATGGAGAACAAGGAAACAAATTTAGCTGAGACAAAAGACAAAGGTGAGGAGGCATCTGAGGTGGGAGAACAGACCAGGTTGGAGCAACCGCAAAATGAGCCATTGGTTAAAACCAACAATAAAACAGTAGAGACAGGCAGATCAATGGAGATTGACCCAGTGGTTGGCAAAGAGCAAACATACATTCAAACAGAGGAGAAAGTCTCACAGGTCTCACTTGTAGAAGCAGAACCTGATGAGGAGGTAGACAAAGATGACGGTACTCCAGTAATACAGCTGCATAAAGCCACAGTAGTACTTGTAGATTTGAACAAACTTTCCCAAAATACAGAAGGAGAGACTGACACTTTAGAAGTCTTAACACATTCCCAGACGGAGAAAAAACTGGAACTGGATAAACCAATTAATAGTGAATATCAACTATGTAACCTGGCACCAGAAGAGAAAGAACAGCAAGAACAGCTACAAAAAGAGGAAGATACTGAAAAGACCCCTGAGGAAGACACAGTGGAAAAAGAAAACACAGTTGAAGAACAGAACAAACCCAATGTAGAAGACGTTACATTTGAGGGGCAAAAACCAACAGAAGATTTGGAAGGACAAAATGATCTAAAAGCGACAAAGATTGTAGATGTTTATAGGGCAGTCATAGATGAGGATCTGGAAGAAACGGTAATATCTGGAGAGGATCCTAAAACAACAACAACAATGGGTGACAAAGCAAATATAATTCATGAGGCAGAAAAAGAAAAACAAATGGACAGTGACATAGAAATGAGCGGTGTTGCTCAGGAGGCACCAGAAGCTGTCCAGGAAATCTTAGAAGAGGAGGCATCAGTCAGCACAGAGAGGAGTCTCAGACGTAGAACAATAAAAATTCAGTCTCCACCAAGAAGAAAATCGAGACGTGTACATAAACAAGAGGCTGAAGCTTTTGAAGCTAAAACTAGAAACGTTCCAATAACAGGAAACGGAGCTGAAGAAATGCATAAAGAAGGCGTAAAAGTAGACGATAAAGAGGAAACACTTCAAAAATCTACTGCAGAAGCTACTGATGTCATCCAGCATCCTGAAGAGGATGAAAAAGGATTTGAAGATACCATGATGGAGAACAAGAAAACAAATTTAGCTGTGACAAAAGACACAGAGGAGGCAGCTGAGATGGGAGAAGAAACCAGTTTAGAGCAACAGGAAAATGAGCAATTGGTTGAAAATAAAGAAACAGCGGAGACACTGGAGATTGTCCCAGTGGTTTGCAAGGAGCAAACCACCATCCAAACAGAGAAGTTCTCACAGGTGGAAAGCACTGAAACCAATCAAAGTGACAATGAAATAATCACAAGGAGAAGTCTCAGGCTCAGTGCAAAATCAGTCACACCTTCACAGAAGACCAGAAAATCTACACGTCTCCACAAAGAGTTGGAACCAGTGAAAGAGACAAATATGAGTAGAAATGAATATGAGGAAACTTCCGTAACAAGAGAAGAAACTGTGAATTTGTGTATGCCAATAATTACAGTAGAGAGCAACTTGGAAAGTCTTGATGAAACGGCAAACACAAATGTTGAAGAAACTACAGCCATTGAACCTGAAACTTCTGAACTGCTGATGGGTGTAGAAATGAATGATAAAGAGGACGCCTCTCAAATTGTAGAAATCCCACCTCTAGAAGCAGGACCTGATGAGGAGGTAGAGAAAGATGATGGTAGTCCAGTAATACTGCAAGAAGACACACTAGTACTTGTAGATTTAAACAAACTTTCTCAAAATATAGAAGAAGAGACTGACACTCCAGAAGTCCTAACACTTTGTCACTCAGAAGAACAACTGGAACCGTGTGAACCAGATAAAAGTGAATATGAACTACGTAACCTGACATCAGAAGAGGAAGAACAAGACATGACAGTTGAGGGGCAAAAACCAATAGATGTTGAAATTGTAGAGGAACATAAGCTGGTCATAGATGAGGATGTGGAAGAAAGTGTAACATCTGGAGAGCATTCAAAAGCAACAACAATGGAAGACCAAACAAATATAACTCAAGAAACAGAAAATGATCAAGATATTTCTTTAAAAGAGAAACAAATAGATTGTGATGTAGAAATGAGCAGTCTTAGTCAGGAGACACCAGAAGCTGTCCAGGAAATCTTAGAAGAGGAGGCATCAGAGAGAAGTCTAAGGCGTAGAATGATAAAAATTCAGTCTACACCAATAAGGAAGTCTAAACGAGTACAAAAACTAGTGGCTAATGTTTTTCAAGATAAATCTGGAACAGTCCCACTAACTGGAAAAGGAGATGAAGAAGTGCATCAAGAAGGAGCAGAAATAGATAAGGAGGAAACACTTCAAAAATCAACTGTAGAAACTACTGAGAAAACTGTCTGTAGAGAAGGAGAACCTGATGAGGATGTTAGACAAGATAGATTTGAAGTAATCAATAACATGGAGAACAAGGAAACAAATTCAGGGAATGAGGCAACTCCTGAGGTGGAAAGAGAAGAAGTCAATTTAGAGCAACAGGAAAATGAGCTGTTTGTTGAAAACGAGAAAGAAACAACTGAAACAGAAAAACCCATGAGCGTGCATGAAGTTTCAGTGGCTGACAAGGAGCAAACATATGTTTTTGAGGAGACCATCGTTCAAGTAGAGAAAGAGATCTCACAGATGGAAAGCTCTGAAATCAATGAAAATAAAAGTGAAAGGACCACAAGGAGAAGTCTAAGGACCAGTGCACAATCAGGCACAACTACACAGATGACCAGAAAATCTACACGTCTCCACAAAGCAGAACTGAAACCAGTTGAAGAAGCAGAGATGAGTAGAAATGAAGAAACTTCTCCAATGACAGCAAAGAGTGTAAATGTCTGTGTACCGGTCACAGTAGAGACCAATGTGGAAAATCTCGATGAAGACAGAGATATGGTTTCCATATGCAAAAAGGTGGAAGCTACTTCAGATGAGCAAGAGATAGACATATCAAATGATAAGGGAAATGTGGATGAAGCTTTGCCTGAAAGATCTACAGGTGATGAAGAAGATGAGACTGCAAGCTCAGTTAAGACATCTGAAAATGAAATTCTGGTAGAAATGGATAAAACACAAAAAGACGTAGAGGAGGCAGTTCAGGAGAGCCAAGCAGAGCCTTCACAGGAAAACACAAACCAGGAACAAGAAGAAGCAGTGCCGCCGGATGAAAACGTGGTGGAAACCAATCTGACAAATGAATATAAGACAACATCTCTGGAGGGGAAGGTTGCTTTAGAAAGCTCAGATCAAGAAGCAGCTTTATTTACAAGAAGTCTCAGATTCCGAACAGTAACAGTCCAATCTACACCAAGAAGTAAATCAAAACGCCCCCAGAGACAACTGGAGTCAGAAAGAAAAACAGATGAATTAAATGTCCCTATTGGGAAGGAGAATGACACATTCATTGCGGAGGAGAGCATTGCTAAATATGAAAATTTGGAGACAACAGAGGGAGAGGCCATAATTCAGACAAATACAGATGGAAAGTCAGAAAAATCAGGAAGAAACGATGATACTGAGGAGGAAGGAAATGAAATTCTGTTTGAAATCATAGAAAGTAACAGCGGCTGCCAGGTAAACACTGAGCAGAACAAAACTCAGGAAAATCTTGAGAGAGAAGATGTGGAGGTGCCTAATGAACAAGAGGAGGAACAGGTTTCCAATGTACAGGAGGAAGCAAAACCACATCAAGAAAGCGAAAATGAGGGAGCCACAGAAGAAGTGCAAGGAAGTTCTGTTGATTCGGAGGAAACGGCAGTGGAAAGGAGAACCTTTAGAAAAAGAACGACTGTTGAAACAGCTGCTCCAAGAAAATCCAAACGTCTTCGTAAACAAGAGCATGAGGACGACAGCGAGCAAGTCAAGGATACAATTACGGGACAAAATGAGTCAGCAGAAGTGACATGTACAGCTGACCGTGTAGAGCTGAGATCAGATGTAACTGGAGCAGATTTTGAGGGTAGTATTTTGGGTGAAGAAATACTACAGAAAATCCAGACAAATGCAGAGAGAACTAAATCAGATGGAGATTGTAATATACAGGAGGAAGATGTGGATAATGAAGAGGTTGTGACAGATGAAATAGTGATAGAGCAACATGTAGATCTTGAGACTAGTACAAATGAGGGCTTTATGTTAGCATTGGAGGTAGAGGAAACTTCTGATCATGAAGAAAACAAAGCAGATGAGGAGAGCAGGGTGGTGATGGAGGCTTCAAAAGAAATATTCACATCTGCAGAAAAATCTGAGAAAGGTGAAGAAGGTCTTGCCATTGAAACGCATGTTCTTCAGAGTAGTTCAACTACAGCTTCAATCAGACGAAAATCAATGAGGCTACTAATGCATGAATCCAAAAAGAAAACTAAGGAGGATGAATCAGATTCTGAACCAGAAGCACAACATACTGAGAAACAGAGACATCACAGGAAAAGAAAAGCCATAACTGATTCAACAACTGCACGTGGTTCAAAACACCATGTTAGGGAAAGAGTTGTTTAGCAGATTTGTGGCTCTTGTGTTAGTACAAGCATCCTATGCATTGCTTGAGGGACCAACCAATTACATACATAATGTGAAATTTTCTACTACATTTTCATAATACATTCAATATTGCAAATTATTTTCAACAACTATATTTTTAGTATTTTTTCTGAAGTATTAGGGGTTTTATAAAACAATTGGGATTTACTGGTAAATTAAGCATGTTTAATATAACATTTAGGTGATAAATGTCTAACTATAATATCTTTAAATCAGACACATTTACAGTAGTCAACATTTGAAGTGGATCAAAACTTTTTATCAAAGTTGTCCTAAAACTAAAAAAATACCCGTTCTTGTCTTAGGACAACTTTGATGAACTTTTTTGATCCACTTCAAAACTACTGTTTTCTTTTTTCTATATTATGCATTGCAAATTCAGGTAAAGTGCTATTTTTATATATTCCATATTCATTTTGATTTTAAATTCAACAAATTAAACTAAATGAAACATGCAACAGTCCACTGCAATTATTTTGGTTCTGGATTGGATGCTAAATTGTTCCTCATTTTCAGAGTACACAGGTGCAAGTGTTTTGTGTGAAAACAGTTTTTCATTGTGCATTATGTGCTTCCATATATAGTGTCCCTTTCATGTGAGTTTGTGACATGTATTATGACTGCTGTGTCCTAAATGATACAGAATCTGCCACAACTGCCCTTGTTTTTATTGCCAAGAACACTGTTACATTAGTCTTTTGTGAATCTTACAGCAATGTATGTGACCCTGGACCACAAAACCAGTCATAAGGGTCAATTTTTGGAAATTGAGTTTAGGATTTTGTTAGAATAGGACAATATTTGAAAATCTGGCATCTGAGGCAGCATTCTCTGGCATTCTCAAAATATTGAGAAAAATCACTTTTAAAGATTCTTAGAAGTTCTTAGCAATGCATATTAATCAAAAATTAAGTTTTTATATATTTACAGTAGGAAGTTTACAAAATATCTTCATGAAACATTATCTTTACTTAATATCCTAATGCTTTTTGGCATAAAAGAAATCGATAATTTTGACCCACACAAGGTATTTTTGGCTATTGCTACAAATATGCCTGGACTACTTAGACTGGTTTTGTGGTCCAGGGTCACATATTTTGCAACTGCATCCTTCATTTAGCATTATTATCATATCTTTTAAGTAGCAAATGTTTGTGAATGTGTAATGCTATGGGTTTGTTGTTTATTTTTACACTCAATTCTGTTAGCAGAGCAGTTTATGTAGCTTCATGTTTCATCAGTGTTGAAATGCACAAATAATTCGTTTTTTAGACCTCTGTGACCTGTGAAAATATTTCCCTGAACTGTGATATGTCAGTCTTTTTTTCTTACTTTCTCTGAAATGTTTAAATAAAGCCATGGATTATCAAGGTTATTTGAATGTGTTTGTGTCAGTTGTATGTTGCATGACCCTACAGCACATACAGTGAAACAAGCAATTTGGAATGGATTGATCGATGTATGTATCAGGTGTTTCACACACTTACAGTATTTGTTTGATTTCTATAATTTTTTTCTTACACAACCAACACATAGCAGAGTAGCTCACATTATAACAATAAAACGTTAAAATGCATAAACTAATACATTTTGCACAATCATAAAAGAAGTAACATCAAAAAATGGTGCAAGACCTTTATTCTCATTCTACTTTATTTTTCAATTACTTTTGAAAAATTACAATTACTTTGATCACAAGGTGATTTTTAGTGGATATCAGTTCTCCTATAGTTCACACAGCTGTCCTGTTAGAATCATTACATTAAAGAATAATACATTACATTAAATAATCCTGAATAATACATACATTAAATAATCCTGATAATTTACTTTGAGGAAAACATTTCAGAATTTTTCTCCATATAGTGGATTTCAATGGTGGCCAGCAGGTTAAAGGTCCAAATTTCAGTTTCAATGCAGCTTCAAAGGGCTCTACGTGAAAACAATGATGTAGAACTATTCTGAAGTTGGAGGTAAACATAAGATGGAGTTTTTCGCTCTACCCTACCTTTCTGAACAGAAGTACACAGACCCGCGTGTGACCTTTACGTAATGCGTGAAGACGCGTACGCGCAACGCAGACCTAGTGCAAGACAAGCATTTGTGGTTAAAAAGTATATACACTGTCCAAAATTATAAATGCAACACTTTTGTTTTTGCCCCCATTTTTCATGAGCTGAACTCAGAGATCTAAGACTTCTTCCATGTACACAAAAGGCCTATTTCTCTCAAATATTGTTCAAAAATCTGTCTAAATCTGTGTTAGTGAGCACTGCTTCTTTGCCGAGATAATCCATCCACCTCACAGGTGTGGCATAACAAGATTATTGCACAGGTGTGTCTTAGGCTGGCCACAATAAAAGGCCACTGTAAAATGTGCAGTTTTACCG
Source organism: Labeo calbasu (assembly GCA_019740295.1). NCBI lineage: Eukaryota > Metazoa > Chordata > Actinopteri > Cypriniformes > Cyprinidae > Labeo > Labeo calbasu. The sequence goes on along the minus strand of JAHKKF010517548.1, from coordinate 7 downwards.
TATTTTG
>JAHKKF010517545.1:67691-91522 GCA_019740295.1 Labeo calbasu | reverse complement strand
GTAATAATGAACATAGTGGTCGTCATTTACTCCCGACATCTGAGCCGTTGAAGATGCAGTGGATTACGTTTGTTTGTGAAGGGAATGCGGCTCCCAATCTACATATATCCATCTATGTTTGCACAAATCTTTCTTGATCCAGCTTCACTTACAGCAGAAGTGAGTATAAGGTTTTTTTTTTTTTTTTAATGTATCTTTGCCTTCGCCTTTCCTAATAACGTGCTAGTTAGCAAGTTTAGCAGCTAAACGCAGCTAAATGCGGCTAAAGTAAACAGGCTCGTCACTCCACAGAGAGAAGCGAGCAGAGCTCATTTGCATTTAAAGGAACAATCCCCTCAGAATGGGATGATTTTTGCAGAGCTCATTTTGACAAGGTAAAAAAAGGGTGTTGTTTTACACTACCATTGAGAATTTTTAACCAAAGTATAGTATGTGCTTTTCATTAAGACCCTAAAGAATCATATCAACTTGTGGAAAATGGGCATCCGATGACCCCTTTAAAGGAGAAGTCCACTTCCAGAACTTGGTGCCCCAAATTCAAACTTCCAAAATGCAGTTTAAATGCAGCTTCAAACAATCCCAAATGCATTTATTTTCATGTCAAACGCTAGTCTTCTCTTAAAACATTCATTATGTGGAAAAGTAATCAAACCAGTTACAATACTTTAATAAAGTAAGTGAAATAGTTACAGTACTTATTACATTTTAAATATGGTAATCTGTAACCTATTATATTTTCAAAGTAACCTTCCCAACATTGCTTATTTTACAAAATCTAGAAGTTCTTAAACAAGAAGTGAGGAAAAAAGTTTTAATCCACAGCTGAAGAAGTGCCTATAGAGGGACAGAGGAATGTTTGAGTTGAAATGTTCCCATAAGAAGAGAGTACTTTGTGAAGGATACTTTCTAATCCCTGTCATTTTACAGCACTGCTGAGAAAACTCCTCTAACCCAAGTCTACTGGGTTTAAGGCCTCTTCAGACTTTTTTTCCCGTCCCCTTCGAATGTTGGGACAGGCAAATGATAAGCTATTTAATTAATCTTACACCAATTTCCTTGCAAATGGAATTCTGACTGAGGGAATGAGGAGGAATGGAGCTGACATCTGTCCTCCGTGGGCTAGTATTCACTGATGCCTCATCCGTTTGATTAACATGAAGACTTAAACGGGCACTGGAGTTTCCTTTGTCCTCTGTGATTGTCCTCTGCAGGTGGAGCGGTGCTGTGATGGGCTCAATGTGGTATAGCATCTAACCTTCAGGGGTAGAATCTCTTGAAGTGGAGATTAAGATCGGAATGATTGCCTCTGGCAAGGAGTCATTTCAAGTACCTATCACGTCTGCCATCTCAGTGAACTTTTCTGCAGAGGTCGATTAGCACAAATAGTGGAGGGAGTTGTCAACAAAATAGATTCTAAAACATCTGAGGAGAAAACTGGACATATCTTGGAGATAAATGGAATTGGTTTCAAATGCATTACTATTTTTGTGCCTTTTACTATCAATGTTTATTGATTACAGTATTATATTGCATAAAGATTTAGGGATGAATTTGCAAAATGGATCTGCTGCTGTAGCACATGGTATTTTAGCACAAAACAAATATTTTCATAACTTTGGAATACTTTTTAATTAAAAAAAAAAAATCTATTAAACATTTGAATTTTGATTTGGAGATCAAAAGACAATTAATATTCAGAAATATTATCAATTTGATTCAGATCAAAACTTGAACTGAATTAAACTGAATGTTTATTGTCTCCGGTAGAGCTGCATTTGAAGTTGTTTTATAATGTATGAACTTTGCAATATTGATGCTGTTATGAATAAATGTTGAACTAAACTGAGATGAATAATGCGCATGTGTCTTCTTTAGAGCTGCTTATAGTTAAACTGAATTAATTTCGTAATTTATTAAATTTGCTACATTAATATTTCAATCCAACACTGCAGTGTAAATGCTGCAAATTTTAATGTCATTTTAATGCAAATAATGACACTTGTCTTCTGTAGAGCTGCTTATAAATGAATTTAATTCCTTTCATAAGTCAATTTTCATAAGGCAACATTGACACTACTATCTGAAATAGTGGAACACTGAACTAACTTGAGCTGAATAACTATTTTCTTCTGTAGAGCTGATTTATAGCTAAATTTATTATTATTTTTATTATTTTTTTTTTTCATAATTGATGAAATGTGCAACATTTGCAACAGTTCAGTATTATTGAACTGAACTGAATAAACATTTAACTGAAGTGAATTGAATGTCACGATTATCTTCTGCCGAGCTGCATATAGCTGAATTGAATTAATTTCTTAATTGATAAAATTTGAAATATTAAAATTTCAGTGCAACATTAAGGTGTCAGTGTTTCCAATTTTAACATTTTAATGTTGCAATGACACGTGACACGTGTCTTCTGTAGAGTTTAATTGAATTAATTTCATAATTGATCAAATTTGCAACACTGATGCTATTTCATCTGACATTATTTGACACCAAACTAAACTGAGCTACAGAATGATACTGTTTTGAATAATGTCACTACTTTTGTACAGCTGCTTTATAGCTAAATTGAACTAATGATAATTGATGAAATTTACAACACTGACAATATTATCGAACTGAACTGAATCAACATTTAACTAGACTGAGTTGAATAAGGTCTTCTGTAATTGTCTTCTGTAGACCTGCTAGCTGAACTGAATTCATTTCATATTAAATTTGCAACATTGACACTCTTATTCAACTAAACTGAAAGAAAATTTAACTAAATTGAGTTGAATAAAGACACCATTGTCTTCTGTAGAGCTGATTATAGCTAAATTGAGCTTTTGTAATACTGACACTATTATTAAACAGAACTGAATCAAAATTTAACTGGATAAAGTTAAAGACACTATTGCCTTTTTAGTCCTGCTTATACCTGGATTGAATTAATTTCATAATTGATTAAATTTGCAACACTGACACTGAATCACTAAACCAAACTGAATTAGCTTTGAACTAAATTGAGTTTAATAATGACTCTGTTGCCTTCTGTAGAGGTGTTTTACAACTAATTAATTTGTTTCACAACTTATTAAATTTACAGCATTGATGCTGGTATGAATTAGGTTGAATTAACATTTAACTGACTTTAGCTGAATAATGACACTGTTGTCTTATGTAAAGCTGCTTTACATCTGAAAAAATAAGTTGACGCATAATTGATGAACTTTGCAACATAACATTTTTATCTTCCTGTTTGCTTTGAAATAATTGTTTACAGCAAATATGACATTCTGAAAACAGCCAGCATGTGATCAGCATTAAAATATGTTTTAAGAAGTTAAAACTATGTTTAAGCAAAACAGCTGCAAGAAGATTAACACAACACTTATACATCAATGCTGAAAAGATCTATACAAAACAGTAAGATGTTGAAACAATGTTGCAATATCAATGTTGATTTGTTTTACAAAATCAAAACAAAATTCAACAGTGATTCAACCTTGATCCATGATGTTGATTCAACCATGAATAAAGTCAAAATGAAGACTTGGATGTGTTTCCTCAGTAATACAAGCCATACAGATGAATAAATCAATAAATATAAATTACCTGAAATGGAATACAAGTGATCCTGGCTTGTTAAATTGGTCTGGGGGAATGTCTGCACTGAAACCAATCTAAATCTGTCAGCAAAATCAGTGAAAGCTGAAGGCAGAGCAGCAACACCAGCTGCTGTAATATCCATACAGTTATCTGGGTCATGCATATGTGTGCCCCATTCACAATGTGTGCACTGCCCCTGAAAGCGACAAACTCTTATAAGGGAGCTTATTAATGGTTTTTGTAGAAAACCACCGTAAATCAGATATTTCCTTTGGCAAAAACAAACAAATTGCTCATTGACCACAGGCAGTGGAGGAAGAGCAATTGGAATTCCATCATTCTGTTCTTTCGTAGGTTGTTGTATTGTTTTAGGTTTTCCTGATGGAAATACACACTCCAGGGGTACTTTGATTTGTCCTCAGTGGATTATATATCTACACTATATTAATGCTATGTTAACCTATATTAGACAATGACATAGAGGGTTTCACTAGATTCACTAGATGAAGTGAAATTTACACACACATAAACAACAACAACAACACACACACATAGATCAGAACTCCCAAAGATCATATTTTCATGCCATTTCAAGTCATATGACATAACAAAGTGGTTATATCTGAGTGTGTAAGTTGTTTACTTTTTTAAATAAATCTTCCCATTGACGCCATTATATTGTTCATGCATACTGATTTGTCAATGCGAAATGCACATAAACTGAGGAGGTGGGTTTTATTGCATGAACCAATCACAGCCGAACATATGACCAGTCATATCCAATCATATCGTGATGGAGGCATTGCCTCCTCTCACATGACTTTCCTCAGTGGTGGACGAAGTAAACAAATCAAGTACTTGAGTAAAAGTACAGATACGTATAATAAAATATTACTCCAGTAAAAGTAAAAGTGCTTGATTTTTTATTTACTTAAGTAAAAAAGTACTGAATTTAATTTTATATTAGCACTTTTTTTTAGAATCCTATTGCTCAAAATACCTGGGATTTTCCTAAAATAACCACTATATGGAGTAAAAATAAATTTTTGTTGTTTATATGTACTATGTTGATGAGGGTGATGTAATAATATTCACTGTGAAGCTTACACTGTGATGTACCTGATTGAAAATAGATTTGACCATCTAATTGTCACCAGTAAGAGAAAAGTGTTTTAAAGCTTGTTGTTTTGCATAATGTCACGGTTATATATGACATGAGAATAAGACTAAGAGAATAAGTTAGCAAGAACATTTTAAGGAAAATACAATTATATTCTAATTCTCAAACCTTGTCTGTGGTGTGAAAGCTCCCCTGGACAAATGCCCCTAGAGGGCATCACTTTCCAATTTGATAATTACAGTAGATACCATGTTCTGAACATCACATCCTTTGTTTTTTTCCCTCAGATGTAATCTATCTAGTTGGTTGAATAAACATATGGACTTTATATCTAAAAATGACCTTAACTTAGCACCAGCAAGCTTGTTAGACAGTTAGCATCAGCTAACAATATTTATTTATTTTCAGTATGGTTATAAATACACATTCATAGTTGTCTACTTGGCTAGGTGATCCAAACAATATAGAATGTATACTGCTGATAAACAATATAAAAACAGACGTCAATGCGTAGCATTTTAATGCAACTGCTAACTTACAGCGCCGGGGAATATGAACGTGCATGAGTTATTTTATTTAATCTGTGTTATTTTAACTTTTCGTTTTTTGACCTAAAACATTAAGACCACAGTGGGCTTAAACAGATCAACCTTTACAACTCTTACTTAATACTTTTAAGTATTAAGTAATACAAGTACTAAGTAATACAATTATTACCTCATACTTTTCACAGCATCAGTCGCGCGCGCGCACACACTCACAAGATCTCCCGGTTCTTACTTGTGAATTCAGTTCACTGGAGACTCGCTCTAAACGGATCATCAAAGTTGTCGACTCGAGAATAGCTGCAATCGATCATTCCAATTCGTGATGAATCGTTTGGTGCGATTTGCGAATTGGGTTTGTTGAAAAGAATCAGTTTGTTCAGCAGACACCGCTTCTGCGTGTTGGAGCACATGATACATTATAAGGAGCAACGATATGTTTTATGAAATGTTAGTTAAGTAAAAAGTACGATTTTACACCTTGGAATGTAGTGAAGTAAAAGTGAAAGTTACTCAAAATAAAACTACTCCAGTAAAGTACAGATACTTGAAATATGTATGTCCACTACTGACTTTCCCCCTTTTATTATATATATATATATATATATAAAGACAGAAAGAGGCACGGCAGATTATGAATTTATGGAAAGTAAAGCCTATTAATCTAATTCTCTTGACTTTCGGTTGACCTCTGTTGAGTTGAGTTCTTTTGTAACCTTAAAAAGATCAAGAAGCTTACGCCTTCTTGAGCTGAAAACCTCCCTCCTCAAGGGTAATAGATCTGAGCTCTGATTCTGCTTTTTTTCTCTCCCTATTGCAAGGGACTGTTATTTTATTACATTCTTAAAGATATATAGTAACCACCAGACCATGCTAAAGGGCAAAATGTCCTTGATGATCAAAAAGGACAAATACAATCTAAAATGTGTTAAAGGAGTAACAGTCTTCAGAATTTCTCCTTTGGTGTTCCAAGGGGAACAAAATGACATGAGGGTGAGAAAATGATGACAGAATTTTAGGTGAACTGTCCCTTTAAGGCAGGAGCAGTAGCCTACAAGTGTAAAAGCCCCATAGAATAAGAAGTTTTTGACAAGGCATTTAGACCTTCTCCTGCACTCCTTCAACTCACATGGATTGTCTTACTCTTCATGCATTATTAATGGTTCTGGGTCAATGTTCCTGTCTTAGAGACATGGGGAATGAGTCCGAATTCCAGTGACTGAAGAAAGCTGTGTTAAAACCCAGAATGCATCACATTGGAAATCTTTCTCGGCTCATAATGGGAGCCTGAACAAGCAGAATGAGAGCGAGGGGACTGCAGCAACTTCCTGAATACTATATTCTCTCTTCACGCATGATAATCCGCCGGTCATTATCCAGTCTTTAATTCCTTTCAGCTGGTTTTAGCTTTGCAGTGTCTTTTTTATCAGTGATTCACATTTGACGTCCATACCATTGCCGGTCCATAGCAATGCGAACAGATTTTATATTATTCCTTTAAATTATACTGTATTGGAATTGTACTGATGGTTTAGCAATCAGACTAAACCATTTTTGTTTAGATATTCACTCTACTTAATTGTGTAACAGATGCATTCACTCATATAGCAGAGAAAGTGACAGGCTTTCCATGTGAGGTTCAAAGATTTAACTGAAGGCTACTCACTCCATAGTGTAAAAAAAAATTGACTGACAGCAGGACTGTGCTGTAGAGATAAGAGAACAGCTCAGGCCATTTGGGGGGACTGTCAGCAGCAGAGCTTCAAGCGGGTTGTGACATTTTCAGGGAAGTCCTGAGTCTCCAGCACCATCAAAAGATGTCAGGATGGCTATAATAACAGATTCAAGAGATGGATTGTGACAAGTCAAAAATCACCAGCGTTTAACACTTTTTTCACCTTAGTGTGTTGATGGATAACTTCCTGAAGCCTGTCATTTGATATTAGCCAAACAACAGTTAACATATAGGCATTTAACATGCAGTTAAGTGTCCAAAACCATTACATTCAGATCACACTTAAGCATATTATTTTAAATATATTATTTACTTAATAAGTACACTTTTTTAAAAGTATGCTAAAGTGTATTCTTTTTCACAAGGGTAGAAAGGATGCACTTTCTTTTCCAGTTGACAATGAGTCAATGCAAATACACACAGCACAGCGCTATTTAAGCACATTTAGCACCTGGTAAGCTGGATTGTGTGTGATTAGCAAATAAGATAGTGACTGTTTAGTGAATATAATGTCTACTCAGTGACTTAACAATGCTGCTCTCATGGTCTTGTTTGGAAGAGGCTGAAAAATAATTCACTAGTTTCTTTAATAAGGGGTGAAGATGAATATGGAAATACTGCTGTAAGTCATTGATAAAAGTATATGGTATATATTAGGGACCGCAAATTAGAGAACAGAGACCCTTAAAATAAACGCTAAGTGGTAAAATGCAATCCATAGTGATTAGTTTGGAACATAATAGACGAAAACTAAATAGAATGTGTGATGATTTAAAACTTGTGGAAGCTTGTTTTCGCCCAGGAAAACAAGCTTCTTCTCACAATTCTTCTCATAATTCTTAAGTGTAAAAAATAAATAAAAATCATAATAATAAAACCTTACATACCAGAAACAACAACAAAATAGAATTGTGAGATGTACTGTAAACTTAAAATTCTGTGAAGAAAATTACAAGATATACAGTAAATTCTTGTAATTACAAGATGTAAACTCAGAATTCTAAAGTTAAAAAAAAAAAAAAAAGAAAAAGTCAGAATTGTGAGATATTGTCACGTGGCTGTAGAAAGCACACAACACAGGCAGGAGAAACACAGGACACAAACATCAAAATAACATTAATACCAGAACTAAGGAGCTAGGGCAAAACAGGGCTTAAATAACAGGAGAGGGCAATCAGGGAGAAACAGGAACATGTGTGGAACTAATTAACAATCATAGAAGTCCTGAGTCTCCAGCACCATCAAAAGTTTGAGCGGATGGTCGAACTGATAGACAAGGAAACTCAGGAAAACATGAACAAAGAAAGAGAACATAACGTGACATATCACCCCCCTCCCGGAAAGGCGCGTTCTCGTGCCAAGAAACAGTCCAACAGAGGAGGGAGGGTGGGAGTTCAGGAGATGGGCGTGGGGCAGGCCGTGGGAAAGGGGCATAGCTCATAAGGCCAGGGCAGAGTAGATGGACGGAGGAGCCCGGAGCAGGAGGAGTGTGATGGAGATCCAGAGACAAGCCAGGATGAGGCCCCAGGGTGGAGTTGAGGGAGGGAGGAGTCATGGTGGAGAAGGTCTTAACGATACCCTGGGGACAACTGACAGAGACAATGGAAGAGGAGCCCAGGATGGAGCCAAGCAGACGAAAAGCCAGGGTGACACTGAGGATCTGGAAGGCCAAGGCGGAGATAAAGGCTCATTTGACCAAGGCGGAGCTGGAGCAACTGAGGATGAAGGTGGAGCCGGAGGGAAGGAGGAGCCTGACAGAGCCAGAGGAATGTAGTAATGAGGCAAAGCCAGAGGAATGGAGTCCCGAGGCAGTGGACAGTCAAGGACTGACCAAGGCGGGCTGGAAGGATGAGGGAGCCCGGTGGAGCTGGTGGGATGATGGGCTACGGTGGAAACGAGGGAGCTAAGAGCCAAGGCAGAGCCGATGGGTCAAAGGGCTGAGGTGGAGTTCAGGACTCGGAGGCTTGAGGTGGAGACAGGGGATCCTCACGCCTAGGCGAAGCTGGAGACTGGAAGTCCCGAGGTGGATCCAAGCGCCCAGATGGCACTGACTGAGGGTGAACTGAGGGACTGACAGGCACCAGCGGAGACAGGGCTGAGGAACTGACTGGCATTAGAGGCGGCAGGAGAGGGAGGTTGGGTGGGAGCTTAAGAGTCACAGGGAGCTTAAGAGACACAGGAGAGCTGAACTGAACCAGCGGAGACTCAGAAGAACTGGACGGAACCAGCGGTGACATAGAAGACACAGGAGAACGTCCCAGGTTACGCATGTAACCATGGTTCCCCGAGGGAACGAGACGCCGTGTCCGAAAACACTATGGGAACGCCTTTGGCGGAACCACGCTCCGAATGCATGTGTAATCTAGCCAATCAAACGACAATACGTCACGGGCGGATGACATCATCGACCAGGAAGCATAAAAGCATGTGCGAAGCTGCCGGCGTCAGCTTCTGGGGATGAAGCAAGCGCTCGGCAGGGATGCCGGAAGGATGAATCGAGACGCAGCGTCTCGTTCCCTCGGGGAACCATGGTTACATGCGTAACCTGGGACGTTCCCCTTCAGGAACTCGAGCTGCGTCCGAAAACGCTATGGGAACGAGATGCCCATGCCACCAGACTTCCAAGTCCCTGCCTAGTGGAGGAGCTAGGGCAAGTGAACAGAAGAGACAGGAGTGGCTCAGACATCTAGGTTGTAGAACCTTACAAAGGTGAGGGGCGTGGACCATCCCGGAGCATTACAGATGTCCTGTATTGGGACACCTGACATAAGGGCTTTGGAGGCAGCCATAGCGCGAGTCGAGTGAGCCTTGACCCCCAGAGGTGAGGGGAGGTCAGAGGACTCGTAAGCAGTAGATATGGCATCTACAATCCATCTACTCAGAGTTTGCTTAGTAGCAGGATGACCCTTCTTAGGGGGGCCATAGCAGACGAACAGCTGGTCTGTTTTACACCACAGGGCAGCTCTGTGGACACAGGCATCCAGGGCACGTACTGGGCACATACAGTTTTGCTTCTGCTGGTCGGGCTCCCGGAAGGGAGGAGGGCAGAAAGCCTGAAGCACGACCGGCTGTGGTGTGTTTGTGGGGACCTTTGGAACATACCCCGGCCTGGGGTAAAGAAAGTCTTTGATCATGCCAGGAGCGAACTCTAGATGCGAAGGGGCCACCGAAAGGGCCTGCAGGTCCCCAACCCGCTTGAGGGAAGTTAGAGATAGCAGCAGCGCTGTCTTAATGGTGAGGAATCGAACGGGTATCTCCTCTATAGGCTCAAATGGGGGCCTACAGAGGGCCTCAAGTACCACAGCCAGGTCCCACGTAGGGACATGGGGTCGTGTCGGAGGCCTTAGCCTCAGCACACCGCGGAGGAAACGTACCACCAGGGGGTCTCTACCCACTGGCATGCCACCAAGAGGGGCGTGGTAGGCCGAGATTGCCGCCATGTAGACCTTCAGGGTGGAGTGGGATAACCCTGTGGAGAAGCGGGCCTGCAAGAACTCCAGTACTGTACCGACTGGGCAGTTAGCTGGGTCATGCTGGCGTTCTCCACACCATGAAGTGAACAGCTTCCACTTCAGGGCATACAGTTTCCTCGTAGAGGGAGCTCTGGACTGGAGGATGGTCACAACAACCTCGGTTGAGAGACCGGAAGCTATGAGCTGTGCCCCCTCAGAGGCCACACCCACAGCTTCCACAGCTCCGGGCGGGGGTGAAGGATGGTGCCCCCCGCCTGTCAGAGGAGATCCCTCCTGATGGGAATCTCCCATGGAGAGCCGTCGAGGAGAGATATCAGGCTAGCATTCGGCTGCGGCTGCTCACGCCCAGCAGCCGCAGAGGCTAGAGAGCGGCGAGGCAGGTACCGCTGGAACGCCGCCACCTGCTTGCGAGCCTCCTGGTACCTGCTGACGACAGAGTCTACTGCGTCGCCAAACAGGCCAGATGGCTCAAGCGGGGCGTCCAGGAGGAAGACCCTGTCCTTCTCTTTCATGTCGGACAGGGTCAACCACAAATGCTTCTCTGACGCCACCATGGCTGCCATAGACCGCCCCACTGCCCGGGCGGTCTCCTTGGTGGCGCGGAGAGCTAAATCAGCGGTCCTGCGTAGCTTCTCCAAAGCGACTTTATCGCCCTCAGCTAGCCCCTTGAGCAGGTCGGCCTGATATGCCTGGAGCAAAGACATGGTATGGAGGCATGCTCCGGCCTGACCTGCTGCCGAGTACCCCTTTCCCACAAGCGAAGATGTAGTGCGAAGCGGCTTGGAGGGTAAGGTCGGAGCCTTCGAAGACGATGCTGCGCCAGGGGACAGATAGCTGGCTAGCGTCTGTTCCACCGGGGGCATCGCCTTGTAGGCTCGCTAATCGAGCCCCGCCACGTTCCCATAGTAGTCGGAGGCGGGGACGAACAAGCGAGCCGAATACGGTCTTTCCCACGACCTTGAGATCTCTTTGTGGAGGTCAGGGAAGAACGGAAGGCTCCTTCTTGGAGATGGGGGCTTGCTCCACAGAAAGCGTTCGTCGAGGTTGCTTTTCTGCGGAGCAGCTCTCTCCTCGGCGGGCCAGTCGATGTTTAGCTTGGCCACCGCACGAGTTGATGGAGAGAAGAGCCCGTCCCTTGGGGGGAAGTAGCCGCGGTGCGGGCTTCCAAACCCTCAGAACGGGCAACGGACCTGCCGGGTAAGGAAGGAGATAGGGGGTTACCCGTCTCCATTCCCTCCAGCAGATCCATCTGCGAATCCCAAGAGTGTAGTACCCGCTCCGTCTCGGCGGAAGCGGGACCAGCACCCTGAGGAACGCTGGTGAAGGCTCCCTCCTCGAAGAGAGCCTTCCGGGAGCGGAGCATCCGCAAAGGAAGCAATTCGCAATGTGGACAGTCAGCCCCCTCGAGGGCTGACATAGCGTGCGCCGCTCCCAAGCAGACCACGCACATGCTGTGTGTATCCCCGCTAGTGATATAGCGTTTGCAGGGAGGAACACACAGCTTGAAACGTGGTCCGCTCTCTCCACTCTTATCTTTGGCTTTTTTCATAATCTCTTTACCAGACATCACCCTCAAATAAAAGTTGTGCTAAAACTTGCACAAACAAACAGGGTGACAAGACACACATAGAGCGCTCCACTGAAAGACAGAAGCTGACACCGGCAGCTTCGCACGTGCTTTTATGCTTCCTGGTCGATGACGTCATCCGCCCGTGACGTATCGTTGTTTGATTGGCTAGATTACACATGCATTCAGAGCGTGGTTCCGCCAAAAGCGTTCCCATAGCGTTTTCGGACGCAGCTCGAGTTCCTGAAGGGGAACTGGGTATTACCTCCACAAACCAGTCTATCAAATCCTCTTTAAAGATGTCCATTAGTTCCTCTAAATAATATCCAGAGGCCAGTTACAGCTCACCCTCAGTGGCAGGAGTGTGGGTGGGGCTTTCCTCCAAGCCCTCGATCTCCACCAAAACTCACTCTGGGACAGATGACGTTGCTGGCTTATGCACCTGATCACAAGACTCTTGAGGCTCGGGCTTGGCAATTGCTCCGTGCAGCGGGATGATGGGTGAGTGATCTCTGGGTCTGGAATGGGGCTGGTGAGGTTCTTCTCGGCGGGGCAGATGGTGAATTGTGATCCACAACTCACCAGCACTCACTCCACAAATGCGGCAAAATCCTCATTTGGACCATTCGCTGGCAGGCATGCCTTACACCGCTTGCTCAGGCTAGTATAGTTAAAGACGCAAAGCAAGCGGTCAAGGAAGTGAGTAAGGCACACCAGATCTAAAAAGTCCCTGGTGTGGTCCTCCGCCGAACAGTCCTTCTGTTCCAGGCAAAGGAGCTGGACGGCTGGCAGATCCATTCCGGAAGAGGGGAGAGGAAGGGGGGAAAAAAGAAAGAAAATGCTGCATATAGTATAACTGAGTTTCGGTATTCTGTCACTTGGCTGTAGAAAGCACACAATGCAGGAGCAGAAATAAACAAGAAAGGCCTTTAATAAATCCACAGGCAGGAGAAACACAGGAGACAAACATCAAAATAACATCAATACCAGAACTAAGGAGCTAGGGTAAAACACAGGGCTCCTTAAATAATAGGAGAAGGCAATCAGGCAGAAACAGAAACAGGTTTGGAACTAATTAACAACCATTGAAACTGATTGAAACAAGGGAACTCGGGAAAACATGAACACAGAAAGAGAACATAAACATGACAGAATAAACTTGGAATTCTGAGGTAAAAAAAAGGTCAGGGTTACAAGATGTAAACTCAGAATTCTGAAATAAAAAAAAAATAAAAAAATCTGAATTGTAAACTCAGAATTATAATGTAAGAAAAAAAGTCTTAAAAACTTTGAATTCAGAGGAAAACAAACAAACTTAGGATTCTGAGAGTAAAAATAAATAAATAAATAAATGGCCAGAACTGCAAAATGTAAACTCAGAATGACATGATGTAAACTTAGAATTCTAAAGCAAAAGTCAGAAATGTGAGATATACAGTAAACTCAGAATTCTGAGGTAAAAAAAAAAATAAGAATTACAAGATGTAAAATCAGAATTCTGAAGCAAAAAAAGTCAGAATTATAAGATATAAACTTAGAATTTAAAGAAAAAAATCTGAATTGCAAGATGTAAACTTAGAATTCTGATGTAAATAAAAACCAGAAATGTGAGATGTAAACTATGAATTCTAAAAGAACTGCAAAGAGTAAACTAAAGTAAAAGATCAGAATTACAAGATGTAAACTTTAGATTTAGAATTCTGAAATAAAAAACTAGAATTGCGAGATATACAGTAGAGTCAGATGTCTGAGGTAAAGTGAGAATAACAAGATGTAACCTGTAATGTAAAAAAAAAACAGAATTGCGAGAGGTAACGTCATTTATCAGATATATTATCTCTTTTAATCTTACAGTGCTATTTTTTCCTGTTTTGCAAGTTTATATCATGCAATTGTTATAAATCAGGAAAAGAAATAGCCTTGTGGGATGTCAAAAAAAAAAAAATACCTTTCTCATTTATGTACGGAAATAAATGAGAACAAAAAAGCTCCCATAAAAGCCTGGCTAATAAGAAAAAATCATGAAGTATTCCTGTTAATGAACACCAATTCCTGACACAGCAGCATTTGGCATTGCCATATCACAACCTGTGACAGACCGCAGAATACACACACGGTGTTCAGCTGAGAGTCGGGTGACAGGGGGTTTTGAGGACGACAGTGAGGGCTGTCAAAGAGACGGACAGCATCCTCCGCTTAATATAACCTTATCATCTCTGGAGCAGGCAGCTAGTCAAGCCTGGCAGAGCCAAGCACTGGGGCAAGACCTCTCCCGCCGGACACACGTGTAAAGAACACAGAGTTCACTTAGAGCACATCAGTCTTTAGTGTGGTTAGTGTATGTTAATGAATCTGTCTGGCAGACTGGATAGGTCAAAATGCGAAGGAAGACTCCCACTGATGGTGGTTCTTTCATTTGAGGGCGTTTTATTCAAAGTCTTGATATGCTTTTGTATATCAGCTGACTTTTAAATAGAATCAAATGAATAAATGCTGGGAATGAATTCATTTGCTGGTGCAGGAAGGTCAGCCTCAGCCAAATGAGCCGGTATCTATGCGTGTTGCCGCGGGAAGGCAGGACCTTTCAGGCTCTGACTCAGTGTGTGAGTAACAGGTCACAGGCTGTAATGGGCAGCTGAAATCCTCACAGAAGATTCAAGGCCTGCGCCGGGTTCACAGATAACAAGAGACTCGGGAAATGTCATCTCTATATGCCTCACTGTTTACACAGCCAATCGTGTACAAAGGAAACAGGAAGACCTTCCCTGGGTTGATCTTTTATCGACTTTTCTGCACTGTGGTTAAAATGACACACTCCTTCTTGAAGATCTGATATTTATCATTTTGTCAACCCAGAGTCAATAATTCATCTTGTCACTATTGTTATATGTGGATGGAAGCTGGCTGCTTTCACAAATGGTTTTACGAATGCGTTCACTTACATGCACCAACATATATTAAAATGAACTGAGATACAACTTTTTTTTTTTTTGATTAAATAATAAATTGTTGGTACTGCACCAAAACAAAATAGTATTTATTTATTTATTTATTTATTTGTTTATTTATTTATCAAGCTCAAATTTGGAACATAACTTGTTTAGATGTAAGGCTTTGATATTCACATAGATTTAGAGTAAAACATGTTTTGGAAAATACATATTTTATAGAAAAATGTATATATTTTTTTTCTGTGTGTGTATTTTTCATAATACATTTCAACTTAACCAATATACATAGCATTACTCTGCCAAATGTCTTCTTTAAAAAGAGATGTAGAACAGTTTAAATTGGAAATTTCATAAATACATACATGCATACATACATACATACATATAATTTTGTAACATAAAATCCCTTAAAATACAAAATATTTAACAATAGTACCACCCCTGTTTCTAATAGAGTTTAGCTTGATGTTTTTATTTGCTATTTACTATCTACCCATTCTTTCAACTTAACATCCCCTTCTCTACCATGCCATCCCAGCCCTGGAGGAAACATTTTGCGCTTTGCCCCCGTTGCTCATGGCAGATGTCAACACTGACTACATTACCAGTCAGATGTGGTTTGCTTTAAAGAGTCTGCTTTGACGGCGGATGTCACAGTCGTAAGAGGCGGCATGACACATCTCTCTCTCTTTCTCTCTCTCTCTTTCTCCTCTTAAGACTTTGCCCTTCATTTCATACAGCCATATTTTCAATCATTCCTTCATTCTGCTGCTCAGACCCAGCAGGGAGTTCAGCACACCTCTGGGAACACCTTAATGAAAAAGTCCAACACTCAATGTTTTCACTTAAAACCAATGATTTCTCACAGGATGTCAATCAAGTGCATCCAAGTGAGTGATTTATCAATATATAAATTGTCAAGCAATGTTTTTAATGGCCAAACCACTTTTATAAGCATTTCCAGTTGCCCTGAACTGAATTCTACCAGGCATTCTCACAATTACAGTCAAATTTATTACATGAAATGAGACATTACTGAATGTTCATTGCACCTAATAGAAAAAGTTATGTGAACTCAGTAACTGATTTTATTAACCAGAACTCATTGAATGAGTTACAGCTGAGTTCTTGTTCCCAGCATGCTTTGCTTCAGACTCTGTAAGGAAAGGAAATGTTGACATTAAATGCTATTTTATATGTTTTTGCACAAGATTAATATTGTTGATATGTTGGGATTTCAAAGAATACTGCTTTGTTTAAAGGGAACACTGGATGCCCATTTTCCATAAGTTGGCATAATTCTTTAGGGTCTTCATGAAATACATACTTTGCTTAAAATTCCACGAAGTTTGCGGAAAACAACATTGTTTTTACCTCGTCAAATACAGCTTTGTTCACAGCGACCCCTTTCGGTACATGGCTCTTTAAATGATAATGAGCTGCTGCTAACTCCACCCCTCTCTTCTGTCGTTTGTGTATTTTGTGGCGCATCCACTGCATCGTCAGTAACTCTAATGTTGGGAGAAAATGAAGACTTATGTTCACTTTTACATCCAAAACACCTGCATTGCTTACGGGACGTTGTTGTCGCTACAGCTGCTTGAGCACAGAGAAAATGGCGGACAGTGTACAACTGGCTGAGAGAGGAAATATGTAAACAGGTTTGTATACATTTTATTTAATTAATAAAGTCTTTACTGTGTTGTAAATTGTATTATTTTATGCAACGCAACATAAGGACAAGATGTCAGTCAGTTGCGTCAGCGGTGGTTGTTTCGCAGGGTGGAAACATATTGCCTTGCATAAAACAAATAGATTTTATTCATTATTGTACTGAGTTTAATTTAGTTTGATATTAAAATATGCTCTCTAATGTCAGTACTGCTTGTTTATGAGCAGGTTTTGGAGTCAGTCACGGCATCTTTCAGCTACGAGTAAAACGCGAGGCCGCGGTCTGAAGTTTACAGTTAACCCAGCAAACAGCAACCCTTCACTAGGTCAGATTTGAGCAACACACCCGCACGAGAATTAGCGCTATTTCGGTAAAACGTGAATAATAAATTCCAGTCCATTTTAAGCCAGCAATATAATAATTTTTAAACAATAGTTGACTTAAATAAAATAAACAAGCATGTTTGGTAAAACATTTAACCCAACCAGCTGGGTCAAAATAACCCAAAACATGTGTTCTGTTCAATATTATCAGTGCTGGATTGCCAAGTAACTCAAGTTAGGTTGTTTTTAACCCAGCATTTTTTAGAGTGCATGTAAAAGTGAATTTTGCATCAAATGTCCCATTTAAAAGTAGTAAATTTGTAGTAAAAGTATATTAAACATTTCTTGTTGTATGCACATGTGTGTGTTTCAGCCTACTGTTACAAGTTAGCAGGTAACATAATAAAGTAGTGTCATTGTTAAATATTTTTAATCAATTCAGTTACGTTTCAGCTGCATAAAATAATTGAGTGGAGTTTAATTGCATTATTATTTTATTGAACTCAAGTGAAATAAGTTTATAGAACTCGTTTCTAAAATGTTTATTAAATGAATTGAGGTAACTGGTTTTCTAATGTCAGTAAAACACTAAAAACTTTTTTTTTTTTTTTTTGTGCAAGTTTGTAAATGAATTATTAGACAACATTTAAAAAAAAATTCAGTTTTTTTTTATTATTATTTTTTTTTTAAATGAATGTTTAAGTTTTTGGTTAATATAAATAACATTTAAATGAATAAATAATTTAAAGTGAAAATATTGTTTGCAAAAGGGACAATACATATACTGTTTTTACAAAGGGAATTTTGGGAATCTCATTTTTGTCACTCTATAATTCAGAAAATACAGACAGAAAACACAATATTTTCACAATTTTGGGGGAATAAAATGTTGCATATAATCAAACATATTATATATGAACAAATCCCTCTGCTAAAACCTTCAGAATAAAGTGTGTGTGTGTGTAAATGCTACTGAAGTGGCTCAGTATAAGAGACAAATGTAGTTGTAATTGTAATTGAAATCTTTTGACACAAATATCTAAAGCGCTATAAAAGAGACACTTAACAGTGTCTTTTGGATTTATGAAAAACACTATGGAAAAAAAATCTCAAACTTGCTAGGGGCATGCAGAAAAAAAAAAAAAAACAGTGGTTTTGCCTGCAGTGTCTCCCCTTAATTGATGGATTGGAGTGGTGTGGATTACTGTGATGTTTTAATAAACTGTTTGGACTCTGATTCTGATGGCACCCATTCACTGCAGAGGATACACTGGTGAACAATGATGTAATAAATTTTTCCAAATCTTTTCTGATGAAGAGACAAACTCATCTACAATTTGATAGCCTAAGGGTGAGTAAAATTTCATTTTTGATTATCTATTATAGTCACTTTAGAATTAAAACCATTTCTAGAAATCACTGTGTCAAGCATCACATTTAATTACATTTTATTTTGTATTTATCGGTTAGGTGTGTGTGTTTTGTGTGTTACCCTGGTGTTTTCATGCTCTAGTATTGACTGTGCTTATTGAAAGGTCACTTATGGAAAGGTCAGCTTTAAATCATCATATGGTGTTTTGTGTTTTGTTTTGCAACCTGTATTATTATAGTTATAAGAACATTTTATATACAAAGCAGATTTTAGTAGCCCAGGTAATGATAGATCATCAAATTTTTAATGAAGGTCAAATGCTTCTGAAACAACAATAAAAAAAAACGGGAGAAAAATAAAGAAAATGCGTAAAATCAGTACCCTGACTCACTTAAATATCTGCATTCTCTCACAGCATGCAAATCATCGGACAAATATTATCATAGCCTGTAGCCATCCGCAAATTGCTATCGCAGGGTGGGTGTCAACAAGAACACAGACCTCCTGTTTGATTCTCAGATGTCAGTAGGACGCAATGAAAATTTACAGTGGGTGAGTTAATACATCCCTGACCCGATGCATCATTGATGAAGTGTCACAGAGGCCTGGAGGAATGGAGACAAGAGATGTTGCCATTTTCAAGCATTAGTCTGTATCGAAGGATAACAAGGGCACTGTGTGCGAGATCACTCCTCATCTCAATTAATTGAGTTTAATGACATTAATTTAGTTTGATACATGGCAGACTATTGCTGGCACTGGAAAGCAGCAGAGGAAAGGTTATAAGTCGTCCCCGGAGGAACACGGGAAAGTCTGTGGTGACCAATTCTGTCATATTAGCATTTTTGGTGGATAAGTAGTCAGTGAAAAAGCTAATTATGACTCAACAGCTGTTCAATTTGCAATTGATTGACTTAATTACTACTTTCAGTGAATCCCTATTTTTTAACATGTGGTGGTCCTATTAATTTTCCCCATGTGGAAAATTGGCAAACACTTAAAGCTGGAATTCCAAGTCTTGTGCATAGAACCATGTTGATTTTTAAACTGTGCTTCAGGGGATTCCTTATATAAGGCAGTATGTCTCCTATTCTATTCAAAGGGTCAAAGGTCACAAGATTAGAGGAAAGTTTGGCTTATTTTTACATGACTGAAATTGAACATTCTTTACCATTCTCAACTGAAATATTATTAAATTAATATGATTATATTATTTTGCTCACCCAGGCTTCTTATTTGATAAAAAAAAAATAAAAAAAAAACAGTAAAAACAGTAATATTGTGAAATATTATTGCCATTTAAAATAACAGTTTTCTATTTGAATATATTTTAAAATGTAATTTATTCCTGTGATGCAAAACTGAATTTTCAGCATCATTACTCCAGTCTTCATGATCCTTTGCATGATCCTTAAAATGCTGACTTGGTTTTTCATTGCGTTTTTATTTTTTTTATCAAATAAATGGAGCCTTGGTCAGCACTGGTGAGGTTTATATATAACCTTTTTTGTCTAAATGCCATAAGCATAGCAGTAAAGATCCTTCCATCATCTGAAATACCCAATAAATAATCAGACTTAGAGAACAAAAGGGATCATTCCTGAAATAAAATCATTTTACTTTGAGCCAAAGTTTTAGAAGCTGCGTATGATGGACTACCATTATTTAATGCTTGGTCCTACAGTATATGCAAACAAGAGTCATATACCTGCCAAATCCGTTAATAATACACAATAATAAAAACAATAAAATATTTTATTTATTATCTATTATATAAAGAAATGGCATATAGGCATGGCTTAGTGCACTAGGCACCTTCTCAATGTTTTGAACAGCCAAGCATGTGTGGCATGCTGTGGATTGAGAAGATCATTTTGACTCATCATTAAAGAAAGAAAGTAGGAAATAAAGAAAGAACATACAGTCATATTGCATGGTTACAAATGTGATATTGTGTTCATACAACAGTCCAACAGCACAAGTCCGTAAATACATAAGAAACAACAACAGATTGTCTTTAAAAACAATCTTTTGTGTGAACTACTTCCCTCCACCACTGATTCCGATCTCAAGTTGACAGCTGAGCACAAGCCTCTAATCTAATCACCATCACAAACACAGACCATTTCTCAGTACTAAATACACTGACCAAAATTATAAACACAACACTTTTGTTTTTGCCCCCATTTTTCATGAGCTGAACTCAAAGTTCTAAGACTTTTTCTATGTGTACAAAAGGCCTATTTCTCTCAAATGTTGTTCACAAATCTGTGTTAGAAAGCACTTCTCCTTTGCCGAGATAACCTATCCACCTCACAGGTGTGGCATATCAAGATGCTGATTAGACAGCATGATTATTGGATAGGTGTGCCTTAGGCTGGCCACAATAAAAGGCCACTCTAAAATTTGCAGTTTTATCACACAGCACAATGCCACAGATGTTGCAAGTTTTGGGGGAGTGTGCAATTGGCATGCTGACTGCAGGAATGTCCACCAGAGATGTTCCCCGTGAATTGAATATTCATTTCTCTACCATAAGCCTTCTCCAAAGGCGTTTCAGAGAATTTGGCAGTACATCCAACAGGCCTCACAACCGCAGACCACGTGTAACCGAACCAGCCCAGGAACTCCACATCCAGCATCTTCACCTCCAAGATCGTCTGAGACCAGCCACCTGGACAGCTGCTGCAACAATCGGTTTGCATAACCAAAGAATTTCTGCACAAACTGTCAGAAACCGTCTCAGGGAAGCTCATCTGCATGCTCGTCGGGGTCTCGACCTGACTGCAGTTCGTCGTCATAACCGACTTGAGTGGGCAAATGCCCACATTCAATGTGCGTCTGGCACTTTGCAGAGGTGTTCTCTTCACGGATGAATCCCGGTTTTCACTGTAAAGGGCAGATGGCAGACACCGTGTATGGCGTCGTGTGGGTGAGCGGTTTGCTGATGTCAACGTTGTGGATCGAGTAGCCCATGGTAGCAGTGGGGTTATGGTATGGGCAGGCGTATGTTATGGACAACGAACCGGTGCATTTTATTGATGGCATTTTGAATGCAAAGAGATTCCATGACGAGATCCTGAGGCCCATTGTTGTGTCATTCATCCACAACCATCACCTCATTTTGCAGCATGATAATGCATGGCCCCATGTTGCAAGGATCTGTACACAATTCCTGGAAGCTGAAAAAATCCCAGTTCTTGCATGACCAGCATACTTACCGGACATGTCACCCATTGAGCATGTTTGGGATGCTCTGGATCAGCGTATACAACAGCGTGTTCCAGTTTCGCACAGCCATTGAAGAGGAGTGGACCAACATTACACAGGCCACAATCAACAACCTGATCAACTCTATGTGAAGGAGATGTGTTGCACTGCGTGAGGCAAATGGTGGTCACACCAGATACTGACTGGCTTTCAGACTCACAATTTTTACATACTACTATTATTTATATGAAATTTTATTTATTGAATAATTTAATAAACAACAACAGCCATCACTACAGAGACATCACAGCAATCAAAACAAGTACATTCTCACCCAAAAACTCTTAAAACTACATTCTGTGACACAAAAACATTATTACTTTGGGTGTCCGCCATGACACTCATTGTGAGAAATACCACAAGCGGAGTGATACAAACAGTGAAACGCTTGGAGTTCCAATATCACTAGAATATCACACACCTCTCAGCCAATCAGATTCGAGGACCAGAAAGAACTGTTGTATAAATATATATCCAACAAATCATCCCTTAATTCATCCACTGGTCCTGGTATCGTTTTTGCTGCTGCTGATTTGCTCTATGCCTGTATTTCACAGAGATGTCTTAATAGAGAGCAGTGCATAGAGGAAGAGCGGTAGGATGCTTTGTTTAGCTGTGTGGGGCTTCAGTGCTGCAGTGTGTCTCATGGTGAGTCTCATGCTGAAAGCTCATTCAACAGAATCAGACAATAACAGCCCGAGCTTTAAGACAAAATGAATAAAGACAGACCTTGGCAGGCTGAAAGAGAGAGAGAGAGAGAGGTACAGATAGAAAGAGAGAATGAGAAATACTGGACGGTAAGATCGCCTACTGACTGTATGAATGTCCTTGAAACAAACTGAGGTGAAAGAGGGATTGAAAAATGGAGGAGGGAAACAATAGGATGGAATTGAAAAGCAGGCGACTACTGGGAGAAGAAAAAAGTAATTCCCGAAAGCAAATACCTCTCACTCGAGCTTGAACGT
Source organism: Labeo calbasu (assembly GCA_019740295.1). Classification (NCBI taxonomy): domain Eukaryota; kingdom Metazoa; phylum Chordata; class Actinopteri; order Cypriniformes; family Cyprinidae; genus Labeo; species Labeo calbasu. The sequence goes on along the minus strand of JAHKKF010517545.1, from coordinate 68,929 downwards.
AGCAATATTTAAAGAGATAGTTCACAAAAACATTTAAATTCCTGTCTTCTATTGTGCTTTTTCTGTATTTTTGGCCACCATGAATTATCATGTCATGGCAAGACAAGATTCTTCTTCTAAAAGAAAGAATAAATTAATAAATAAATAAATAAATAAAACAGATTTTGAGCAATGTAATTAAATGAAGTCAGAATTAACATTTTAATGTGAACTATTCCTTTCAAGACAACATTTCCTAACGTCAGTGAAAGCATGAAAACAATAAACCGAACACTTATTGTATACCAAACCACTAACTTTGAGTTTCAAGGGAATAGCTGAAATAAAAGTGTAATGCACTTTATTTTTTTCTTTCTCAATCTCACGGTCTGTTTAAATATATATATATATGAGTCAATACATCTGGTAAATTATTACGATCGATAGTGGCCGCTTCATATCATTCCCACTCATGAAACTGACAAAAGCCACTCAGGGACTTTTGCCGTCCAATGAAAGAAATGAAGAGCTCTGTCTTCTCCGAGCTCGGCACGCGGCAAAGCATTATGGAAGTAAGTCAGTTCTGATGAAAACACTTTTACTGAGCCCAGCCCTGAACCATATAATTTGCTGTCAAAAAACCCACGGCCATTAAGTTTAATTGACAGTTGGTGGAGTTGGTGTGGCTGACTTGAAAATCATCATGCTATGGCCCAGGAGTGAAACAAAACAAAACAAACCAAAAAAAAAAACTTGGTTATATAATCAGATTTCTGACAGGGTGAGAACATTTTCCCACCAAACTGTCTGTCTGTAACTGCTGTATTTCATTTGACAGTTTCAACCACATTATGTCAAATTTAAGCATAATTGACCCTTTGCCTAAAAAATTAAAAACCAGCCCTACCTTGGTGATTGTTGGTTTATTTATGAACAGACAAGAGTTAGCTATTTTATAATCCAAATATATGTAATATGTCCATTTAGACAGTATTAATATTATTATTATTATTATTATTATTATTATTATTATTATTATTATTATTATTATTATATACAGGTTTTTGGTGAATATCTGCATTTAGACATTGAATTAGAAATTAGTAATATTATAAATATTAGTGACATTAGTAAAATTTGTAATAATAATAATAATAATAATAATAATAATAATAATAATAATAATAATAATAATAATAATAATGATAATAATAATAATACAGTCCCATTATAAAAGTATTCTTATTCTTATTTGTATT
>JAHKKF010517545.1:40968-62010 GCA_019740295.1 Labeo calbasu | reverse complement strand
AAAGTGGCTCAATAATATTCAGATCTGGTGACTGTGCAGGCAATGGGAGATGTTCAACTTCACTTTCATGTTCATCAAACCATTTTTTCAAAAGTTTTTTTGTGTGTATTGGTGCATTATCATCCTGATACATGGCATCACCTTCAGGGTACAATGTTTGAACCACTGGGTGCACATAGTCAACCTTCACACTCTGCTCTTACTGGTGGAATGCGCAATCAGTGAAATGTGGCCATGTGACAAAGTGCATTTTGACAAATTATTCTAGAAGCAACCCATGTATTGCAGTTTTCATTATAGGGATGCAAGCTCATGAAGGGTGAAAACTACAGATTGGAATGCTTCAGGTAGAAATAGGAATTGGAATAGGAATTCAGATACAAATGATTTAACAGTGCAATTAGTGTGTTTTAAGTTTTACTGGACATTCCATTGTCCATTCAGATCAAAAGATACAATTTCAAATTTATGAATCTCAAAATCTTTTACTTAATTAGATTTTTGGGTGATTTTGGGGTAATTTTTGGGTTGGGGCACACGTTCAAAGAGGACTTAATTCTGTTTATCATTAAACAGGGTAACTGCAAGTTTGAAATATTCAAACCAATTTTGATACATTTTAAATAAATAATCCAGGAAATAATCCCTCACGTACATGAGACTAAAGCAATTAAAAAAAACTACAACTTTTCAATCAGTTTCAAAAGGACCAAATCAATTCCCGCCTCAGAGTTTGTCATTTGAGAAGCTGTTTCATTCAGACATGTCACAATAGGGAAGAAAAGACAATAACAATTTAGCTTTAAACCTACAATACTGTTAAGGGAACATATAAGAGCCATTTATCAATGCATCTTTTAGATTAGTCTTATAGTTAGCCATGGTTCTTAATTGTTAAGCACCAAATGAAAATATTTGTAAGTTTGTTTACTTTACTTAACAATTATAAGGTGATTTTATTAATGCATTGCAGAATATTCAGTTGTCAGGATTAAAATCTGGATTGATTTCAATAGCTTTAAATGTACTTCAAATGTGCACCTAACACTAGGAAAATACAAGTGTTGGATTGGGACTAAGATGGGGATCAGATGCAGATTGAGGTAGGGCTGGGCAGTATATTTTCTTATTGCTCAATATGAAAAATCGGCTCTTGCTGTTGACTCTATTGCTGTGTACAAAAATGGCTCAATTTTGTAATCCCTATAGTGCATGACAGTTAAGTGCACTATATAAGTGCATTAACTGCTTTGTTTTGGAACCAATAAAATAACTTTTATTATTATTATTGTTGTTGTTGTTGTTGTTGTTACAATTGCCTTCTGTAACAAACAAACCGAGCCTAAAAAAAGAGAACCAGAATGGAGTCGTCTATGTCATTCCTGAAGCACTTAAACAGTGGGCAGGTGAGTACTTCACTTTTTGAAAACATGACAGCTTTTGTATACACTTTTGTTTCAAAATGGTACATTTCTCTACAGAACATGGCTATGGAATATTAGACTAGTAATGTCTCAGTATACTTACCCAGTACTTCCTGCAGTTTTTATACCTCATGAAGTATGCAGAACACATGTTCTTATCATAGTTGTATGCATCCAAACATTTTTGAGAACCATCACTCTCCTATGCCAATGCAAACACAGAGGAAATAAACCTTTAAAATACAAATCTCTTTTTACAACACATCATGATATAACTGGCAGTGTAGTTCATTAAACAACTAAAACTTTTTACATCACTAGAATTGTTACCACTTATGCTGCATTGAACTCAAAATTTTACATCAATTTTAAATATATTCAGACAAAAAGCATATACAGTTTACATTAAATTTAACATGTTATTTAACCACACACACAAGTCTGACTGACCTCTATGCATGGGTTGATATCCGCATTCCGAACTTTGCATGCATTTGATTTGCTAGCCATCCTCCAACTGCATCTGTGTCATAGCTGGAATGTCAGAGAGCTCCAGTTACATAAGAAATCTGCGATTGGCATTTTGTTTTCCTATCTGAGTACACAACAGATTAGTAAAGCAAGTAATCGTCTACCGATAGTAAAACCATTTTAATTAAAACATACTGTTGACATTTGTGGAAAGAAAAGTAACACTACTTCATTACTAAAAATGCATCATTGTTTTGGAAACAATGCTCCGGGAGGGCCAATGTCCTGCCAAATATAGCTCCAACACACTAACCTGGAAGTTGCCTAGCCTACTCGACCCCTATACCCTCATTCACTTCATTAGTCCACTAATATAGTCCAGTTGAAAGAGTGAATGAAAATTAGTAAGCGAATTGGGACAGAACGGTTGCCGCTTTTGCATAGTTTGTGCTTGGTGTTTAATAATAATAATAATTTGATAATAACCATTAGTAATGAAAATATTTATCATGAACTCGTCATGGACACTAGTATGTATAAACCTTAATTAAACTATAACGTCAGTTAAAAAGGCATTTATACCTGTATGATATTACGCTGTACTGGATAAACGGTTTGGGAAATGGATGGATGGATGGATGAAAGATTCAGCTGCAGGCGCCATCTTCTGGCAAGACATTGGAATTCATTCAGCATGATGCTCACAATGCATTATGGGTGCTATGGATAACATTGGTCATACACGCGTTATTGTGGTCCATTGTTGGATTGAATGAGTGCACTTGACATTGTCCACTGTGGTTTCGGACACCACTACTCATTGCTGTCCCCTCAAATACTGCCCTTTTCAAAAAATATAGGGGTGATTTCAGACACAGCCTAGTAATGATGATCTGAGCATAGCCTGAACACCTTTATGATCTGGTTCTGGTGTGTTTAATTAGGGCTGGAGTTATACTCTGCAGGACAGTGGCCCTTCAGGAAAAGGTTTGGACACCCCTGAAATAAATTAACCACGGTCAATATTGTACATTACCATTTAAGACTGTATGTATTAAAGTTAACAAGTGAATGAACTTTGGTAAAATGAGGTGCTTTGCTAGCAGGTTAATAAACTTAAACCTATATGAGATTAATCAGATACACAACACACACTACTCCTATAATCATCATCACTATGTTTCATCCCACTACTGACAGCCCTGTGTCAAAACAAAACGTAACTATATGAAGAAGGTCAAATATATGTCATTCAGGATTTTTTTCATTATTTTTTTAACATATAATATGTATTTATTTTTCTTTTTTTCTCTATAATAAAACTCACTAAACAAAATATGAGATTACTTACAACTCTCTCAGTATTCCCTCAGTGAAATGGCAGGGATACTCAAGTTATCTCCATAGCTAGTATTGACACTCTCGCAAAATGCAAATGACTTCAGATCTCCACGACCTTTGCAAGACCTAACTGATTCAGTTCATGAGTTGCGAGGCTATTGCACACTAAACGCCTCAAAGACTTATTAAAAACCATTATGGGCACTTAGCTGTACCTTAACTTACTTAAAAACAAAGCAAGAGATATGAGTCAGTATGGAAAATAACCAGTAATCTCATTCATTCAAATTAGCGTACAGAAGACCGGTGGCTGTGCTCCAGCCGAATGTAATGTGACGTATACTTCTACAAGTAAATTATAATAAAAAAGAGAGACGTTCAATACCAAAACACAAATAAGCTGTGGTTGCCACTGAACAATAAGTTTAATATTGCAAATACTTACAATTTACGTGTTGCACACGAACACTCAACCTTCCCTCGTCATGTCAAAACAGAACGTATGACACAACACAACACGACACAACTTAACTTATTTGTAGATGATTGACAGGAATCGATGGCCAATCAAACAGCAAGTTGGAAAGCGTCACCGGTAACGGCTGTATGAATTGTCACCTCCTTCAGCCAATGGAATAAGGATGATAACTGTTTTACCCTCCTATTGACTAAACAGAAATTAAACGAAGTCGTACCGATTGACAGAATTGCCGACGAGTCCTACATGTTAGAATTTCTGAAAGCGAAAGTCAGTGGCAGTGAAATGTGAAAATGACAGTTTATTACACAAATCACAAGAGCGAAGAAGGAGGGTTTCGTGGTGGGCGTGGCCAAATCTTGGTTTGGTTGCATCGCAGCGCATACACAATGGCTGCTGGAAAGAGGGGAAAGCAAACAATTTTTAGGCCCGCCGCGTCCAGCAAAAAATATGAGAAAAAAATTATTAAAAATCCGGGAAATAGTTGAAAGTCAAGAAAACTACCATAGAAAGGATGTTAACGCTCCCACGGTGAGTTTTATGCATATTTAGAAAATTGTTACGACGTTCTTTAATTAAAATATCGGGGTTATTCAAATTATGAGAGAGGGGTGAGCTAGAGAAAAAAAGTTTTGTGTTAATCAGCGCCCAGTTTGGAACTTGAGAGAAAAGCAACGAAAGACTAAATTATATAGAAAATCTAACATAATTCTTTCTGTTTTGTTTCTGTCAAGTCAGGTTGCGCTCGGACGAATGTCAATAAACAGAGAAACGCGTGAAGTTGTAAAAAGTTGAAAAAAAGTTTATGAAAAATTTGTTTTGAGATTTTCTCAAAATATACAGTAACGACATGGCTACGGGGATAGCCGTAGCAAACTCATGCGTATTTAAATTTATATTTAAAAAATGCACGCTGCATACATGGTGCGAAAATTATGACACAAACATGCACGCAAAACGAACGCAAACACGGAGTTTGCGATAGAAGCACCTTTCCATGTTTGTAATCACATTTAAACGCAACATGTATTAAATAAAGTGCATAATATGTTTCATTTTGACACAATTTATAAAGTTAGCTGTTTGGGAGTCACAGTCAGTGACTATATTAGGGGTGTCAATGAGTTATACAAAGTTGCACTCTGGGTCATTATAGGAAGAGAAAGCTGCTTGTCAATATCGAAAACAACCAAAATGGTGGGATAGGTGAAGGGAAACTAATTAGGATATGCTGGGCAGAGCTCTTCAGTGTTCATCTTTCTAGATTATACTCCGGGAGAAAGTCCCACTTAGGATCAGGATGAGTAATTGGTGAAGGGCTATTGGATCTTAAATCTTAAAGGACAGTATCCTTTAATGATGCTAGTAATAGTTTGATTTTACTCTTGACACCGAAAAGTCAATAATAATATCAGAGTTGTTGGTTGCTACGACACGGGGTGTGGTGCGTTTCTGTAGAATGTCAGTGTAGATTTATTGTATAACTTGCAATCAGAGTGTTTCAAATGAAACTTGTGCCTGTGATGGCGCTACGTGTGGTATAACGCAAGAGCATCAACGGCATTGTGCGCAAAATACATTGTAGAGCTGTTAAAATCGGTACTTTTAAGGGTACGTGTGTGCGTTAGCATATTGAGATAGATTGTTTATATAAACATGTAGCCTACATATGGCCAGATGCGGTGGAAGGGTGGAGGTGAAGATTCCTCATCTGGGATATGAAGCACCTCCGTCCTTATTGCCCCATGGATTTTTTTAATAGCCTTTCAGCTGAAGGGGGTCATCGGGTTTACCGCGCAGTTGTTGTGAATGTGAATGTGAAGTTCGGAGTCCTTCAAAAACTCCAAAACATGTCAAACCTTCACGTGTAGCAGTATGTTAGTAGTGCGCACTGAATGGATCAGTTTCGCAGGAAAAAAGCCTAAGATTTAGCATTCTATCAGGAAATGTCGTATTTGCATATTTAGACTAAATAATTACTTCGGCAGTCAAAAAGCTGACAAAAAAAATTGTTGGACTGCGTAATGAAACTGTAAAGTAATATTTGGTGTAGAGAAAATTGATAAATAGTACGATTTTGAAATACGAATAACTGAATAATTTAAACATTTTTCTGCGAAACTGATCCATGCAGTTCGCACTCCTAATATAAGAAGCTTTATGGGATGTTTTTTTTTGTTTTTTGTAGTTTTGTAGCCAAGGCTATTGGCTTGTTTCCTAGGGAAGGCTAGAACCTTTACCTAGACAAAATGTGTGCCTTAAATGTAGTATAAGTTGCTTTGAATGAGCATTTGTTTGCCAAATTAAATGTATTGTGCATTAAATTAAATCTAAATGAATAAACTTTTTGTGATTATCTACATATTTATTGTTTTCATAATGTTGACTGTAAGACTTAAAATTGTTACAATTTAACTAGGTAATGAATTCTTAGATATGCTTTTATGCTCTGTTGCAATAAATTATTTCTTACTGATCTACATTAAATATGTGTAATAAAGTATGTAATTGATGAAACTCAGCAGATATTAGTAATATGTACTGCCAAGCAGACTTATTACAAAAGTTGTTGTTTTCCTGTTAAAATTTGTTTAAAATAATAAACAATATTTATGTTTCTTCTTCTTTTTCTTCCTCTTCTTCTTCTATTATTATTATTATTATTATTTATATAACAAAACTGAACTTATGCAAAAAAAAAAGAAAGAAAGAAAAAGGGAAAAAAAGAAAAAAAAAGCTGATGCAATTCTAAGTAACAAACCATTCTGTTCTAAAAAAATAATAATAATAATTGTAATATACATATTTTAATAAATCATAGAATATCCAGAGGAAGAGTAATAGAACTTATTTATAGAAGAATAAGTTACTGGTTTGATTGATTCATTTTGAATGTTGAGTTGTTAGATAGTAGCCTTTAATCCATCCAGCATGAAACGCAGAAAGGAAAAAATATGAGAGATTAATGTAAGAGAAGACATTGATTTTGACTTAGCTGAAATAACAATTGTGTTTAATGACAACCTTTTAGTGCTAAATTGGCACGCTTCCTCTTCTTTGTCTTTTCATTAAAATATTCCACTGAAATAATTTAGCTAAACACACGTGGAATGGCATGAGGGATTTGTATAGCACCGGAAAAAGAAAAAGAAAAAAAACAATGTATAGAACTTTTGTAAGATAAATTAAAGAAAAATAACTAAAAGAGAGACAAGCAAAGAAGTGATATTGGCAGGATGAATGCAAGCATATCTTCCTAGGTATAAATTTTGAAAATAGGAAGGCAAGTGGATATCAGTGCAAAACACAAAGTAAAAAAAGAGTAGCTGAAGTTATTAAAGAGTTTTAATAAAGTTAAGAGAGTCTGCACTTCTGTGTTTTAAATATGTATAGGGAAACTTGCCCTTATACACAGTTCTTTCTACAATCTGTATACCCTGTAAGTTTTGTATGCTAATAATTATGGTTTGCAACTTTGCATTTATTGGATGTTTTCTATATTTTTATATTTATGCAGTGTGCCAGGTTTACACAGTTTTACTGTTACCAGTATTTGCACTTTACAATTAAATCATCCTGTAAGTGGCTCATATGTGACACTGTGTACTATTATGGCATAACATTATTAAAGTAGTTTATTAAAGGGAAGTAAGTATTTTATTATTTAGTAATGTCTTAGCTAAAGTTTTTCATTAAGCGTTCATCATTTGTCTGGAAAGAGATTTCTGTATCCTGTTGCCATTGTCTAGTCTAGGGTTCTCAAAGTGTGGTACAAATACCATCACGTGGTACACTGAGAAAATTTAAAATGCAGATTTTAAAACAGTAATTTAAATCCCTATGCAGTGTTCACTGCTCCCTACTCCCTAAGCACGGGATATCTGTTGATTTGGAATGCCCTGGAACGTCATCAAAGAAAGGCAATGACGCAGTCACGGAGAATATGATGTAACATAAATCTTGTAATTTATTTTACTTTTTAATTTAAATACATGTAAAATATATATGCAATAATGTATCTAATAATATAGTCAAAATGTATGTTTAGACTGTTAACAGATTGTAGTGGTCTCATATTGTGCTCTTTCTTTTCCACATGCAACTTCATAGTTAACTTTTCTTAAGTAAATAATGTAAAAAAAAAACAACAACAACAAAAAACAACAACAACAGAGCATCAGCTGTTTCTCACCAGTTACTTAGTTTCACCTATTTATACAGTAAAATACAGAAATTTAACATTCATTGCCATAACCATTCATAAATACTCAAATTTGTATAATAATCATAACAACAACAACATTTATTGCAACCCTGCCATTGCAGCCTTTAAAAAACTCAGCTCAATCGTTAGTTCCAACTGGTGACACGGTGCACAATGAGTTTTGGGTAATCATTTGGGTAATTTTTCCTCTCCACTTCCTGTGAAGTGACGTATCGATGTTTCCTTATTCTCTATGCCATATGCAGTGCTCTTCGAATCTTCGATGACGGAATACCCTGTGAAGTTCACTTCGCAGTTCACTTACAGTCGAATGGAACGCACCTAGTGATACAGGGGTCTCCAAACTTGGTCCTGGGGGGGCGGTGTCCTGGAGAGTTTAGCTCCAATCCTAATTAAACACACCTGAATCAGCTAATCAAGGTCGCATGCTAGCAGGTGTGTTGAGTCAAGTTGGAGCTAAACTCTGCAAGACACCGGCCCTCCAGGACCGAGTTTGGAGACCCCTGCGGTAATACGGTAATGCGGTAATGAAGTAGTCAGTTGATTCGTCTATCACTGATTCCTGTCTTTTTTTTTAGGGCCTTGTGTCTTTGCTGTGTTGAAGATTTGGGCTGTCACACTCTCTCTGTGCTGGGACATATCACTCGTGTCCACCACATGGCTTGCTGTCGCTAAGTTGCCATGGCAACGGTATCTCCAAACGACTGCCCCACCACGGCAGAGCACTGTCGAGTGAGGAAGAGGAGAGTAGAGGGTAAAGTGAGGAAGAACTTCTCCTGTCAGCTTTGTGAGAAGGCCTTCAACAGCTTGGAGAAGCTGAAGGTACACTCGTACTCCCACACAGGGGAAAGGCCGTATCACTGCACACACACTGACTGCACCAAGGCCTTCGTCTCCAAGTATAAACTCTTACGGTAGGTACATATACTTTCATGGCCATCATATGTCTTTGCTGCAACCCCATTGTTTCTGTCTCAGTCAAAATTTGCTAATAGGTGAGTGGTCTGAAATTATATGGTAATGGTGATTTGGCAAAGTAGGTGTTCTTTGATCAGTGGTCTTGGAACAACATTCTTACCTACATCGTAATCTTAACCATTAAAAAAATATAGATACCTTACAATTAAACAATCTCTCATTTACTCACCCTCTTGTTGTTTTAAACCTGTATTTCCTTCTGCAGAGCACAAAATAAGATAATTCTGAAACTAAATGGGGTCGAAACCAGTGGCCGAAGTAATGACAAAAATAACAAATGTAAAAGCATAGGTACTTTTAATAGACCATGAATAACTCAAAAGCGCGATTCCCTCCACAGCAATTATGGATGAAATATCACTGTAGTAAAATCAGTATTAAGCAGCATACATTGCCTTAATCAAAATGACTAACTTCCTCATTGTGTGATACTATTTCAAAGTGATTTCCATCATTCTGACAGGTAATAAATTGTATTTATTTACCTGTGAAAACAAACAAACCTGGAAAGAGATTTTCTGGAAAGAGGTTCTTTGTGCATTCCAGTGGATTATTAATGGGACATAATGTAAATTAAATTGGGAGAAAAGCACAAATGTGCAGTATATGTTGTCCTTTTCAGACTATTACAGCGGAATGCAAAAGGAAAAAAGAAAATAATCTTGAGGAAAAGAATGCATCGACTGAAAAGAGCTTATTCCATAGATATTCTTGTTATGACGAGTCATATTAAAATACCAAGCGTTCCGCTATTTTCATGTCAAACAGATAGATAAGCTTTATTTGTAGGGCAACCTTATGATTTGAAATGATTAGTTTCAGTCTTTTTTATGAAAGTTCCGCAAACCGGAAGTGCCACCCATAATTGAAAATGCAGTAGGCTCGTCAGGAATAAGCAAGACCAGATATACTCAGTTCAGTTTTATGACATTTGGACATTATAAAAGTTTCTTGTATGGTCAATGTACGCTAATGCATTTTTGTGTCCACAGGCACATGGCCACACACTCACCAGAAAAGACACACAAGTGCAGCTACTGCGAGAAGATGTTCCACCGTAAAGATCACCTGAAGAACCACCTCCACACACACGACCCCAACAAGGAGGCTTTCAGCTGCACAGAATGCGGCAAGAGCTACAACACCAAACTAGGCTTTCGAAGGCACCAAGCCCTTCATGCCGCACACCGCGGAGACCTCACCTGCCAGGTGTGTCTGCAGTCATACCCAAGCACTCCCCTATTGCTGGAGCACCTTCGTGGGCATGCAGGGAAAAGCGCTACCGCAACTAAGGAAAAGCGTCATCAGTGTGAGCACTGCGAAAGGCGTTTTTACACCCGTAAGGACGTGCGACGCCACTTGGTTGTGCATACAGGACGCAAGGACTTCCTTTGCCAGTACTGCGCACAACGATTCGGCCGTAAGGACCATCTTACCCGCCACGTTAAGAAAAGCCACGCTCATGAGCTGCTAAGGGTTAAGGCAGAACCTGTAGATTTGATGGAGTCACAGTCCTCGCCAACATCTGGGCCTCTCTCTTTAAGGTATCCAATAGGTCATGCTTCTTACTCGCCACCGCCGCCACTGAGGGCGGAGCTTGAAAGTTATCTCCTAGAGCTACAGGCTGAAGATACACCCAAGCTGAGTGCTTCTGCAACGGTGACTGGAGAGACGACATCGTCCCTGGACTTTCTGTCTCCACTGTTTAATTTTCTGCCTTACAACCAAGGGGCAGGGCCTACTTTGGGAGTGTCTTACAGCCAGGAGGAGGGGCTACTGACCACTCCCATGCAAGACACACCAGAGCCTCTTAGCCTCCTTCACACAATCACACATTCACACACACTGTCACAAACCAATGCACTCACTCCGAGTTACACACATCCACCATCTCTGAATACAACCACCACCCTGCCTCGCTTCCACCAAGCCTTCCAGTAACCCAAATGCGTTTATACACTTACAATTTTTGTAGCACTTATTAAAACACTCTTGTTTATTATCAACTTAGCCCTTAATCAAATTCATACAAGCATTGAGTCTCTCAAATCTTGCCAAGTTTCCTCAAGCCAGTACCACATTTTTAAGGAAAAGTCTTGAGGACAGTATCACACTTTTAGTCATTCAAAAGATTGAAAATGCAATACTCATTTTATTTTCCATGTAGAGGTGTTTGAGCACTCATTTTAACAATGGAAGAAGCCAAACACCTGACATAAAATACTGAACATTAAATACATGGCTATGTGATTAATTAGAGCAGAGCTCAGTTTGCAGTGACGTTTCGCTCTGAAAATGCTGAAAGAGAGAGAGAGATTAACACTTTTAACTCATTAACACTTTACACTTCTAGCAGTGTTGAAGTTCCATCAAAGCTAAAAGATATTTTCTTGTTGTTTAATGTATGGCTCATAAACTGTTGGGTACTGAACTACCACCGTTTTAGTGACCATGTCACAACTATTTACAGCCAAAGGCAACCAAAACCTTCATATCTATACGGAAGAAGGTTCATCTCTTTATGTTTTTTTTTGTTTTTCTTTTGATGGCTGTTTGCCATTGTGCTGCTGCTCGTTGTAAGGGCCTCAAAGGATACCAGTGCAGGAATGCTTCACAATTCACACCAGCAAAGGGAAAAAAGACGAAGACTCTCTCTTTCACCCATACGCATGCTCACATCCTTTTTCTCTCTTACTTCATTCAACCTCATCCACCAGAATGCTGGCTGTTGCACTGATCAAAGCTGTCAATGAAAGAAACATTCATATCAGTTTTTGCTGTCTCAGTTTAAGCTCACAGCTTATATAACTCCGAAAGACAAAATACAGTCTGTGACAGAGTGTGTCATTATAATGACTTCTCTACAGTTTACCTGAATATAAGCTGGGGATGTAGTTGATCTCGGTATTAACTCTTTTGAAGTATGTAATGAACATAAAGGTTATTCACATTGACAGTGAACTGCAAAGCAACCGTTTGCCATTTATTTTCAATTAGAGTTGGCGACAAGTGATAGAGACCTCAACTTGCAAATGGCCAGTGAAGCTATGTGTTGGTTACTAAAGGGAGTCCGCACACATACAATGAGATCACTCATATGATCTGTTGCTGAATAAAGAAGTTGAGTAGGATTGCCTGCTAGTAACCAACAGTACAGCAAGTGGTTGATCTCCAGCAATGTAACTGCTGTCAGTGTGAATGCATCTTCCTCTATAGATATCCTCTAGAGACGGATCTGTGTGTGTGTTTATAGGTATTTGGACAGAGTGTTCAAATGTCTGTTTGGTGGTTTTTGATTTACTTCCTTGGAAACTGAAGGTTGTTAAAAGCTTAAACATTCAGAGAACCTCCATTTGGGGCATATATTTCATGATAGCACTTTCAGAAAAAATAATATGCCTGTTTTTTTTTTTGTTTGTTTGTTTTTGTTTTTTTGGTGAAAGTAAATAGTATAGATGTCATAAGTAGCTTTTAGAAGATTTTAAGCATACATACACAATGCTATATGTGTGATATTTTTACAGGTACACTTAATACAGTGTTTTGTTATTGTTATTTTGCTTTATTGCACAAAATATCTAATTGTCAGTGTCTCTCAGTTGAGGCTTCAGCCAAACAAAGAAAAAAGGTCAATTCCAGCAAGATTCCTTTAGCAAGTACTTACTACATTTAAGGTTTCTAGTAGCTTCAGTATTGACAAAATTGCATAGATCTAGGTGGCCCGCTACCAGGAGGTCATCTGAATGAGTGATGTCATTCATTTATATTGCTGCTGAATCATGGACTTATATTGTTAATCTGTAGGATTACTCGAAAAGAAAACTTTATCATTGGGAGCCACAAACTCTCCTGTTCATTGTCATTGGTACAATCACAACATAGAGTGTGTGAGCGACACTCCTGCAATAAATCTGATGGATAATGCTGCTAATGGACAGTGTATAGCCCCTGGTGGTGCAACCGACTTCTCTCCTCTTCCCCCCCCCAACATTTCAAACTGTGTTTTAAAGTAGGAATGTGTGCGTGTGCGTGTGCATGTGCGTGTGCGTGTGCGTGTGTGTGCACGTGTGTGTCGGGGGTTGAGGGTTAAGTGAGCCATATTGTTAATGTGTTTGTAATATGGTGCATATGACACAAACCATTTAGAGGATGGATGTCACCACAGCATGGGGAAGGCCTTGGAGGTACTGACCTATGATACAAGATAGATGATATGGATAGATGAAAAAGACAGACAGCATTCCAGCCATAATTATGTGTGTCATTGTGTTTTTTTTGTTTTAATGCCATTCTGTGTTAATGGCCTGCTATTGCTAATCATGTATATTTTACTTTAATGTATTTTACAAACTACTGTTGTACATGTATAGCCTAAGACAGACAGAATCCTATATATCTATGTGTATGAATGTGTGTTATGCATTTGTCTCCGTCATGAGAGCCTGCTGCCACAGCTGACAATTAATTTGTCTCCTACTGATAACATCATCCAAAGAGAAAGTTATTTATTCACTGACTTATTTGCTGAGTCAGATGTGTGTTAAGGAAGGCAGGCTGTTGGCAGTTGTGCATGTTTCTGATGAAAAAAAAAAGTGTGTTTCTGTGTATGTTTAGACGACCTTTGCTGCTATGTGAGGAGAGGAGAGATTTGGTCCAGTGTTAATACTGTCCACAGTAATGAGTGATCAATAAACACAAAGAAAAAAAACACTCTACCAGGAGTTTGTGTCTTCTGTGTTTGTGTATATGTGTACACTGTACAAAGTGTATTTTCTATCCTCTTACCCTAACACAAAACCTTCTGCAATTTTTTTTTCATTTCCTTACTTTTCTCATATTTTTGTGTTGCTTAAAAATATATATCTAAAAAAATCTTATTAGTCTGCACTCCATACCCCATAATAAAAATGCAGTTTTGAAAATGAACAGTTTTGTGATAACTTTGCAGATCTGAGTAAAAAAAAAAAAAAAAAAAAAAACTTAAATCACTGACATACGAAAAGTAATTAGCAAAGCTTCTCGCATCATACCCAAAAAACGTCCAACGAAGTACTGAGTTAAAGGTCTGATTTTTTTGTTTTGTTTTTAAATTAGGCGTGCTATTAGGTTTTATTTACGCTATATAACTGTAATTAAGTTGTAATAATCAACTAAAACATTATTGTAGTTTGCTTTTTTTAATGGACTTTTATTTTTTTTTAAATTTTATTTTATTCGCCACATTTATAATTTATATTCAATGAATCCATGTTTTTTATTCGTTGTATTGGCCATAATCGGCAAAAATCCAGCAAAAAACTCTTTGTTCCGGCGGAAGTGTCGACGCGGTGGTGTTGTCATACAGTACCCGGATGCATCTTATAAATGAAAGAGCAGGCCTTTAAGCCTCCTTTTCTGAACGACCGCCGCGAGGTTGCGTTTCCTGGCTCACCGCTGTTCGCGTTTCAACTGTTTCCACGAATAAGTCGGTCAGGAATTACTAACCATGGTAATTGGAAATTTTACTAACATCGTATTAACACAGACTAGCAGTCTTTGTTGTGTTTTGTGTCTGTGTTTAGGTGTTAAACAGCTCGTGTAAACACGTGCCGCACTGTGTTTCTGAACTGATGTTACGGCTCTGCTGCATTTTATAGGCTTTGAGTTTGAGCAGTTTTGCAATCAATGAATACCAATTTATGCCAAGAGATCTTCTTATGAACTTTTGTTAAAAAGTTCTTACAATGAGCTTGTATATTTTTGTGTATCTCCTATCGTGTTGTTTGAGCTGCTAGGAGTAGTAAAGCAACAAAATAATACCTTTTTTGTATTCATTAGAACACCTTTATTCAAGGCTTTAAAAGAGAGGGGTTTGTATAGTCATAGTAATAACATCAACATTGTGAGGTATTTTTTTGTAGGGTACAAATGTTTTACAATAAAAGTCACACATTTCTGGCTTGTTACTAAAGGTTTTATGTGAATGATTATATATATATATATATATATATATATATATAAATGTATAAATAAATTAATTAAATAAATAATTGGTGTTTTGGTTGTACATATTGTCTGGAGTTTAGGTCAACAAACTCTTGTGGCTTTGCTCTGGGATGTCCTGTCACTAGGAGGAAAGATTAGGAACATTTAACACCTTCAATATAAAGATTCTGCAAATCTGCTTGTATTTCTCTGAGTCTTACTATAACGTTATAAGCAAAATCCAGTATTGATCGGGCTGTATTTTTTATGTATTGGTAGCTTTGTGCATAAATTCAATTTATGCATGTGTATTGTGTAAAGCATGTATTGAGTGTTTGAAACTTGCAGTTAAATGTTTTCCCCCAGACTGTTTAAAAAAAAAAAAAAAAAAAAAAAAAGTTGATACAGGGTGTTTTGAGAGTCAGAATTAGTTTTCTGCTGTTTGTAAAGTTTATTAACAGCACATGTATGTTTTGCAGGCCTTCAAAGACACTGGTAAGGCTCCCGTTGAGGCTGAGGTGGCAATCCACCGTATCCGCATCACTCTGACAAGTCGCAATGTGAAGTCTCTCGAAAAAGGTGTGTTTGCACCCCTGTGCTCTGATTGTAATAACTTGATGGCAATGAGGATAATAATATATGAATGATATAAACATGAGCTATATTATACGCTATTCTGAGCCTTTTTTTTTAATCAAACGGAGTTTTGTGTCTGAATAGGTGAGGCATGTTTTCATTAAGTTTTTTTTTTCTTTCTTTTCTCTGTAGTGTGCGCTGATTTGATCCGAGGTGCCAAGGAGAAGAGTCTGAAGGTGAAGGGACCCGTGCGTATGCCCACCAAGGTGAGTTCTAATCTGTTCTATACTGTTCTAATCAAATGGAAGCTTCAATTAAATACCTGTATTTAGTCAAAGACAGACCTTTTGCGATGAGAATGTCCCAGTTTTTAAGATGTTTGTTGTCAGACTGACATTTTAATCTCTCTCTCTCTCTCTCTTTATTTTTTTTCTCCCCCCATCTCCCCGTCAATAAGACCCTGCGTATCACTACTCGCAAGACTCCATGCGGTGAAGGTTCCAAGACCTGGGACAGATTCCAGATGCGGATTCACAAGCGCCTCATTGATCTACACAGTCCATCTGAGATTGTCAAGCAGATCACCAGCATCAGCATTGAGCCTGGTGTTGAGGTGGAAGTCACCATTGCAGATGCATAATTGCTGTCTTCCAACTTAATCAGCTGTGTATTTGCTATCAGCTCAATAAAAGTGAAATTTTTGGATTTCTGTGTGCCTTTTTTTTCCCCCTGACCTCAAACTGTTTAGGTACAAAAAAATAAAACTTATATGAAATGAATGTCTACTCATGTTGCTAGAAGCCTGTATGCATTTATTTTATTCTGTGAAGCACAGTGACATTTAAAAGGAAGAGTCATTGCATTCCAGCGTCGTTTAGTATCCAACATTTAAATGTTGTCTATGTTCTGCAGAAGAAAGAAATGCATATAGGTTTGCAACTACATGAAGGTGAGTCAGTAAAATGAGTATGTTTGTATATTAGATGGCTGAAGATGGTACTATAGATCTTTTTGGTGCCTTAGCTGAAGTAGCAGAAACCTTATTTTTTTTTTTTTTTTTTTCCTTTGTATAATTATATATGCTTTTTTTTTTTTTTTTGTCATTAGTAGATGCACTACTTGAACTATTTTTACTAAAAAAAGTTGTAAGGTTGGTTCACATGAACTGAAAAAGTGAAAAGTTTATTGAAATTGTGAAGGTGGAAAAAAAAAAAAGGAAATGTGGGGTCCCTCACAGCAAATAAAATGTAGGTTTATACATAAATTACATTTTAGGTTTAGGCAACCCTGCACTCTTAAAAACAAAGGTACTTAATGCCATAGAAGAACCTTTTTTTTGTCTAAATGGTTCCATAAAAAACCTTTAACATCTGAAGAACCTTTCTGTTGCACAAAAGGTTCTTTGTGGGGGGAAAAGGTCCTTCAGATTATAAAAAGGTAAGAAAGAGATGGTACTTTGTGGAACCAAAATGGTTCTTCTATGGCATCACTGTGAAGAACCTTTTAAAGCACCTTTATTTTTAAGAGTGTATGGTGTAGATCAAGGTTCACACACTTATTTTGTTAAGGACTAAATAAATAAAACGGGACAGGAACAAGCAGTCGTCCCAAAATGCACCTGTGATTTTTGATTGCATACACCCTAAAATAATTTACAGGTGTGCTGAATCTTAGTAGGACCTGATTGTTAAGTTCTGATTGGTGAACAGGTGTGGCAAATGCATTTTGGGTAACATCTTACTTTGCCTGTGTTATTTTTTTTGTTGGATGGTTTCAGTTGTTTCAAGCTAATCAGTTTGCTTTTGCTGTCTTGTCTAAATTTCTGACCAATGCAAATGTCAGATTGAAGACCCTGTATAATTTAGCTTTCATTGTTTTAAATACAGAACTGTTTAGTCGCTGTATAATCATGGCAACTGTTATTGACATGACAAATGAGGACACTGCATTAGTGGCTATGGAGTCAACTGCTTGTGAACCACATCATGCAGCTCTACCAGAACTTTCTGGAGTTTCTTCCATAACATCACAGGTCAAAAGATTGCAAGTTCTAGTGTTTTTTCTTAAGTCTTTTCATAACACATTATTTGGTTTTGTTTTATGTACATAGTATAGCACTTTGTATGATGTTTTTGGTATGTGCAGAGTGAAAACAATGAAATCTCTGAACAGCATCAACTTCGAGTTTACTTGAAGGTGCGCCCTTTCAGTGAAGAGGAGCTCAGAAGCAATGAAGATCAGGTATTGTAGAACAAGGTTTTGTTTGCTTAAGGAAATGTTGAGCTTTAATGAACAACCTTTTTCTCTCAGGGTTGTGTTGTATTTGAAGACTCTGAGACCATTGCTCTTCATGCTCCCAAAGGATCTGCCACCATGAAAAGCAGTGAGAAAGGAATTGGTCAACAGGTTTATAAGTTTAGTTTTACCCAGGTAAAACTCTATTTAAAAACCTAGAGCTTGGACAAATCTTAATTCTGTATATTCTATAGATGTTGATGCTTTTTATTTATTTATTTATTTATTTATTGTGTTTTTTTTTCTTTTTTTTTTTTTTTTTAAATTGAAATGCAGATCTTTGGACCAACATGTACTCAGGCAGAGTTTTTTGAAGGTACAATCAGTTCACAAGTGCATGACTTTCTTCATGGAAAAAATGCATTGGTGTTCAGTTATGGCGTGACCAATGCTGGAAAAACATACACCATACAAGGTGAACTTAACATAGATATCTGCACTTTCTTTATTGGTAGTTCTCATTCATGTTACTTTAGTGCATCCTATGATATATCTGCTGTTGTTGGGTGTTTGTAATCATTATGTGTGAAATTGTCTGTTTTAAGGTTCTCAGAAAGACCCTGGCATTTTGCCACGTGCTTTAGAGGTCATGTTCAAGCACATTGGTGGCCACCAGTATGAGCATATGGATCTAAAGCCATATTTGAGCTCAGATGTCCAAAAATTGGACTCTGAGCAGCTAAAAGTAGAGAAGAATGCCAAGGCAGCACTCTTCAGTTTGCTCAAAGAGGTAAGACTGGTTGTGAAGCTCAGGTACAGTCTCTCCAACAGGAGAAATTACTGTGTCATAGTTTTCATAGTATTCCTTATGCACTTTGGTAAATGCGTTTTTACAGCATAAATACACTTGACATTAAGTTTTGGCTTAAATAATAGTGCAGTTCCTTGATGCAGCTGCCTGCAGCTTAAATCATGCATATCTCTCGTCACAGGAGCCTGAACCCACAAGATCCAGTAGAAATAGAAGCTCAACATCTTCCTCAGTTGGTAGTTTGTCTTTTTCCAGTGTTTCATATGACCACACAGGTAATGAGCATTACGATCACTAAAAAGTGTGAAAAAAGACCTATAAGGACCTGGTTTCAGCTTTCTGCCCATGTCTTTCAGCCGACAGTGTTGATGGCATAGTTGAAAGACAGTGTCTGTACTCCGTTTGGGTGGCGTTTTATGAAATCTACAATGAGCATGTGTATGACCTGCTTCAGCTAGCCCACAACACCAAAACAAAAAGACGACCTGCACTGCGGGTTTGTGAGGACAGCACAGGGAGCTCTTACATTAGAGGTATAGTTTCTTCATTAAAAGAGAAGCAAATGTTTGTTTGCACTTTTGAGTGTGTGGTGTGTTGTGTTTTTTTTTTTTTTTTTTTTTTTTTTTTTTTTTTTTTCCCCTCTCCTCTCTAAAGGTTGTTGTTCTTGNGAGGACAGCACAGGGAGCTCTTACATTAGAGGTATAGTTTCTTCATTAAAAGAGAAGCAAATGTTTGTTTGCACTTTTGAGTGTGTGGTGTGTTGTGTGTTTTTTTTTTTTTTTTTTTTTTTTTTTTTTTTTTTTTTCCCCCCTCTCCTCTCTAAAGGTTGTTGTTCTTGTAGATTTAAGATGGGTTAATGTGCAGAATGCAGAGGAGGCTAATAAGATCCTACGTGTGGGCAATAAGAACCGCAGTGCAGCAGCAACCAAAATGAACCAGTCATCCAGCAGAAGGTCATCAGTTACCTGTTAACCTATTAAAACATGAATAAATAGCTTTTTGTTTATTCCATGTATAGAGGTGCTTAATACAGAAAGTTTTGCAATTTAGTGCAGCCAGTGAATTTAAAGTAAATGTCTGTTTGCAGTCACAGTATCTTCACCATCAAACTGATACGCATGGAGGGAGGAGATGTTCAGGGATTGTCAGAGTAAGTGAAACGCATAAGTTTCAAAACATCTGTTCTTTTGAAAATGTAACTTTTCTTCTCTCCTTGCATAAAGTCTCTCACTTTGTGACTTGGCCGGCTCTGAAAGATGTAACAAAACCAAAACATTTGGAGAGCGTCTGAAAGAAGCTGGTAACATAAACAATTCATTGCTGATTCTAGGCAAGTGTATTGCAGCCCTCCGGAATAACCAAGGTTACAGGTACATGCAAATACCAACTAGACAACTAAGTGTCGGGTTTATATATGCTGTGTTTTCAAAACTGTGTTCCTGTTTGCTACTTCAGGATGAAGATGAGTTACATCCCATTTCGAGAAAGCAAACTGACACGGCTCTTTCAAGGAATGTTTTGTGGGCGTGGTAGGGCTTCTATGATTGTGAATATTAATCAGTGTGCCTCAACTTATGATGAGACCCTCCATGTGATGAAGTTCTCTGCAGTTGCCAAACAGGTTTGTGAGGGGTGTGGTGTGTTTTTTTTTTTTTTTTTTTTTTTTTTTTATTTATTTTTTTAAGTTGTAACATCATAAGGTGTTGGCAGATAGATTGTAAGGTTATAGGTAGGGCTGCATGATAAACCGCATGCGATTTGTCATGCGCATCTAGTCAGTAAAGCTGGTTCTGTGATTTAGTAGTGAATCTCCATCACGTGTGTTCAGCTGGAGTAGCAATTAATACACAGAGCTGTAAATCACTAACAAGCTATGCCAAAAAAGCGCTCCTAATTGCAGATGGATCGCATTCGATTATGAGTGCATTTTTGCGTATCTGAATGCACGTGACTGAGATTTACTACTAATCACAGAACCGGCTTTACTGACTAAATGCGCATGATGATCGGATGGGGTTTTTTTTTTTTTTTTTTTTTTTTTTTTTAATTGTGCAGCCCTAGTTATAGGCCAGCCTGCTCATCTGTGGGCTTTGCAATCGGTTGCAATATGGTTTTGATGGTTGCTGTGACCATAAAGCTCACTCAAGTGTATGTATTAGGTGTTGCAGGTTATACCTCCAAGATCTCTTGAGTCTCTGGCACCACGTCTTGTTGGTCTGGATGGGAAGCCGTTGCTGAAAAATGGAGTTATTGATGACCAGGCTGTGGATGACTACTTATCAGAGGAAGAGCTGCTGGATGGAGATGAGGCAGATATGTCAATATTACCTCAAGAGGTGACATTGCTTTGGTTGAACTCTTACGTCAGCTGAGGCACTGCTTCACTAGTACAACTCTCCAATAAGATGCTCAGTGCTGAATGAACACACTTATAATAATAATAATAATAATAATATTATTATTATTATTATTATTATTATTATTATTATTATTATTATTATTATTATTATTATTATTATTATTATTATTATTATTTTTA
>JAHKKF010517545.1:0-40918 GCA_019740295.1 Labeo calbasu | reverse complement strand
TCTTACGTCAGCTGAGGCACTGCTTCACTAGTACAACTCTCCAATAAGATGCTCAGTGCTGAATGAACACACTTATAATAATAATAATAATAATAATAATAATAATTATTATTATTATTATTATTATTATTATTATTATTATTATTATTTTTATTATTTTTTTAATATTGTATAATAATAATAATATTATTATTATTATTATTATTATTATTATATATATATTTTTTTTAATATTGTATAATAATAATAATAATAATAATAATAATAATAATAATAATAATAATAATAATAAATTTAACAGAAACCTTTACTGCATGTTCATTGACTTTGCTTTTTATTTTATTTATTTATTTTTTTGTCTCTTTCACTTATTTTTGCAGGAGTTGTTAGGCTTGGTGGAAAGCTTGCGTGTGAAGCTGTTGGCTGAGCGCAGAAAAAATCTGCTGCAGGAGATTCAGATACGAAAGGAGATGGGAGATGCAATGTTGCAACAAATCATGGAGGCAGAGGAACTGCACAAGTGCGTTATTGTGAATGCTTGATGTAACAAAGGCAAGGCACAGTAACATGGACTTGTGAAAAGTTTTTTTAATTTTAACATTTATTTTTAAGTCGTCAGATGGTTGACCTAAAGGAGAGTTATGAAGAGAAGATGGACAGCACATTTGAGATGTATAAAGAGGCATTGAAAGAACATGCGTACCAATGTGCTCTGGAGAGACTAGAAGAGGATTATATCCCTATAGAGGAATACAATGAGGAGCAAGAGCGAGTCAAGGTACATACACAATTGTTCAAATGTAATTAACTGCCAACTATATAATGTGTACCAGCACTGTGTGTGCTACATTTGTCTGTGTATATGTTATCGGTCATATCCAACTATGAGAATATAATAGGCCAGCAGTCTAGCATTGTAACTTTGCACAAAATGTGACAAGCTGCATTTGTTAATGACTGATAAATTGGGTGTTTTAGATATAGTATGCTAGTCTAACTTTATTTTAATATAGGAGCTAGAGAAGCTTGTTCGAGACTGGGAACAGAAATGCCGGTGTTGTGGTCATCCGCCTCTCATGCAAGACAACTTCATGCAAACAAGTCCAGTGCCTACCACAGAAGAGTCAGGTATTATCCAATTAGGATGCGATTGTTTGTGTCCCTGCGGACATCTCTCTGTGAGGTCTAGTATGTGTACTCTGTCCATTGACTGCAGATGCAGAAAGGTTTAAAATGCTGTACAAGGAAAAGTGTGCAGTGGAGAAACTATGTGTTGACAAGCAAGAGGTAAACGGACAACTGAAAGTTTCAGTAGCAGTTTCATGATTTGGTGTTCTGAGTTTTTGCTTTTGTTTTTGTTTGTTTTTAGTTGATCGTGTCTCTCGAGCAGCGAATCGGCGAGTTGAATGAGACTCTGCAGGAAGCTGGGGAGAGCTACATGGAAAAACTTGCGGAGGTCCAAAATCTACAAAACAGACTCTCAAATCAGGTAAGACCACTCAATGATGAAACACTGTATGGCCATGTGCTTATTACGAAAGCTGCTTATTTGTCGACAGGAGCAAAAAATGGAGTGTTTGCAAAGTGATGTTGTGGCCAAAGAGAAGGAGATAAACAGTTTGCGGCAGGAAATTGCAAAGCTAGCTAATGATTCTGTAGGACAGTCTCGTCCGAGGTGTGGTCTGCTGGTCAACATTAAAGAATCAATGACGCCACCATCTACAGGAAGCTTGTGCCGCACCATTAAAAAGTCTGTAAGGGCAACAACGTCTTTAAGGAAAAAGCCAAGCTGATTACATGCCTTTGAAGTGCTACTGTAGCACTATTTGTTGAATGGATTTCTTCCATGTTTTTATTTTTGTAATAAAAGTTTATTTTAAACTCTGGTGTCTTTTGGAGTTGTATCTATAATTGTCTAACATGCTCTAACTCTGAAACAATGTTCAGTGCACAGATGATTCAGAATTTTGTAACGTGTTTATTTGAAAAACCTTCCCAGTAAATTGTGTTGGGGTCATGACATGATAAATTAAATTTACCTTTGATCTTTTGACACATTGAAGGCCTTTGTGCCATTAAAATATTTCTGACATTTACATAGGCAAATACACCTGCATACCCCCCATCAAACAAGTACTTTTTAATTTTCGTAATTCTCAACGTATAGTGTCGCAATCAATATTTAAATGATAACAATCAATATTTTAATATAAGCACAAGTCTTGACTTTACCTGACCTGAATTTTCATAATTTACAATGTGTATATATAGTGCCTCAATCAAACATTAAATGTTTCAATACAAAGAAGCACATATCCTGACTGTTACTATATGGAGCCATTCAGAATCACTACACCCCTGACCACCACGTAATCTAAAACCCCTTCAGCCAGCATTCACTATTAAACACTTTTAAGCCAAATACACACAGAAAAAAAAAAAAAAATTACTGCCATCTGGACACAAGTCACTATTCTTTGCATTAGTGCTGTTTTGAACTTATTGTTTGAATGCTTTCATTTACTGGATCACTGGACTTTCCATGAGTTTACTGGAAAAACCTGCTTTTCATTTTTAAGGTATTGTTTTCATTATAATGTACTGACTCGAGAGCCAGGTCTCTTGAAAGTGCATATCAATAGCACAATTTTTTTTTTTCTATTTGGTGTGCTACACTGAAATTGACATTGGCGTGACATTTTGACGCAATCAACATGGGTTCTCCCTTTTCAAATCTCATCGGAAAGGCGTTTGTTTTCAATAAAAAATGAAGGAAATAAAGTATCTGGTAGGGTTAGGTTAGATGGGGCTTATATTGTCCCAATAAGGTGACATCCATTTAATAATTTAAATTAAAATTATAATTTACAGTGAATACGTTATTATTGCATGCTGTTTTATAATGTACTACAATTCTGAGGTGCAGATAATTGCCGCTATTCACAATAAGTAG
The DNA here is from genome assembly GCA_019740295.1 of Labeo calbasu. Lineage (NCBI taxonomy): Eukaryota > Metazoa > Chordata > Actinopteri > Cypriniformes > Cyprinidae > Labeo > Labeo calbasu. The sequence continues at coordinate 37,965 of JAHKKF010517545.1, read as the reverse complement.
TACAAATAACAGAAAATCCTCTATAATAGTTGCTGCCATAAAAAAGTGGATAGATTTGTTGCCATTAAAACAGTCTATTAAAACCTTGGAAACCTATAGGGAATTTCTTAGTAAATTCTTAAATGACCAACAATTCATACTGTACCTAATGACATGATTAATTTTATGAAATTAACCTCATTTTTATATGATACACTGTCTTAAAACATGCTTCACTGTTTCTGGGTGTCCACACGTGCTACAGAATCCTGTATCATGTCTAATGATATGTAAAGTTTGTCCATCCAAAGCTTTCCAAATTCGAATATTTATATTCCTAGCATCCAGTATTTTTTTATTATTATTATTTATTTTAATTAATTTATTTATTTATTTTAACTGGGTGATTATTTTATTACCTTTAACCAGTCCAATCAGGTCAAATAAACCTCAGTTGCAATCTTAACTCTAATGATATTTCCCTAAATTCTACTTGTAAAGATGTTACTGGAGCTAAACTAAACGCACAACATATTCTTAGTGCCTGAGTTTGTATGTCAGTCTTTTTCTTCAGTGACAATGACGCTGAACTGTAAGACTGCCAAAGTGATTGTCAGCTAGCACTCCAGTCTATTCTAGCGAGACACCTTATTATATTAATCTTGCATTTGTCATTGATGTTTTGAATTATTAATATTATTTTTTTTTGTATGGATACCAATGTCAATTTCAAATCCAGCCACAATCTTACCACAGATACCTGCTCTAACATCTGATTATAGATCTTTAATTTAACTTTAGGTCTTTGTCTCTTTCTTGAAAAACATATCTGCATTTTGGACAATGAAAATCTAAATCCACAGCAATTTTGGACTTACTTCTTTTGTCACTCTTTTTGATCTACTATATGGTAGGGAAGCATGCAATTTCAGATGCTGCTAAATTCGCTTAAACATCGTATTATTTTACTGGAATGCATCCAGTAGGGCTGCATTAGCCTACTGTCTTGCGCTACAGCACCATAATGGTCAAACAATGTTATTGCAGGACCTTACTTGTCGACTTTTTATTATTATTATTATTATTATTTATTTATTTATTGTGGGCTTTGTCGATAACGCTGATCAATCGTTTCAGCCCTAGCCGTGGTCGAGTCAGAGGTTAAAATAACCAAGTTGAAATGTCCCATTTCCGACCTCAGTGTCACACCACAAGATGGCACCATCACTCAACAAAAACATTTTCTGTTCTGCAAAGTCAGATGACCAAGCTGGGCTGCCCCTTCATAACCCCTTAGCTGGTTTATGCTGGTCCTTGACCAGCAACATTACTAGCTAAGGACCAGCATAAACCAGCTAAGGACCATCTTAAACCAGCATCAAAACCTATCTAACCAGCATCCCAGCATCAAAACCTACCTACCAGCATATGCTGTTTTTTTTCACCAGGGGCCTTACACTTTTTTTATGTCCTTAACTTCTGTACATCGTTGATTACGTTGCACAAGTGCCTACTACTGGCAGAACCCTTGCAAAGGCTAAATTGGAACCACCTAAGCCCCTGACCACTTGGAATCCATTATGGAGTTCATTTATTATTTACATTTTTTCCCCCTTATAAATTTGTTTGATGCAGCATTCTATATTTATAGGTATACTTGGGGTGTTTTAAATATTAAAAATAAATAAATCAAATAAAATAAAAAAATCATATATCATAGAGTTGTTTGTGGTGGGAATAAATTAAATGTGATGTGCTATAGCATCACAATTGTGTTGCATTGTGGTATTAAGAGTGGCCTGAAATGTACACATGAAATAGGTATACTCATTCTCTCTGCCAAAATGGAGGGGTTAAGGGTCTGTCCATTCCCTCGTCCACTTCACTAAGTAGAACACACTTCAAAGTGAACTTGGGGCATCTTGGAGTGGTGGTGTTCCAGACATTATTTTCAAGTATGAGGTAGGAAAAATCTAGGTTCCGAGTATGGCAAGTGTATAGTGCCACTTTCAAGGCTTCCCAGTGGAAGGAGAGGGAGCAGTCTACCCTTAGCTGTGTAAATAACTCATAACAAATTTTGGTATGAATAAAAAAAAAAAAAAAAAATGTGTTAAAGGAACACTCCACTTTTTTGAGAATAGGTTCATTTTCCAGCTCCCCTAGATTTAAACAGTTGAGTTTTACTGTTTTCGAATCCATTCAGCCGATCTCCGGGTCTGGCGGTAGCACTTTTAGCATAGCTTAGCACAGATCATTAAATCCGATTATAATACATTATAATGTGACACATAGTCTCTCACATAGAATGACAAAATGAGTGATGTTATATATATATATATATATATATATATATATATATATATATATAACAGCGTTGTATGAAATCATGAATCAGAAATAACTTCATGTTTTATTAGTACACTGATGCAACTAATAAAATCTCACTTAGTGGATGCAATTATGCAATTATTTGGTTGTTTGGAAGAGGTTGTGAAAGGTTCTTTTAAAGATTCAAGCCCAGGTTTAGATCCATATGTTTGTTTTTACTCTACCAACAACGGTACAATATAGTGTTTTTAGATACTCGGTGTGCAACTTTGATCAAAAGTAATTGTATTTCTAGGTGGAAATTTTAATTATATTTTTGGAAATTAATATGGAGAGAAATTATGTAGAACTTCAATTGTTTTCTCATTCAGATGATTGAAGCAAGTGATTCATGCAACATAAATCAAAAGAGTTAGTTTTAGGCCTGGAAGAACTGCATGAATAACGCTTGCAATAACGTTAACAGCCAGCGGGTGGCACTTGATGGCGCTTCACTTGGTTCACAGAGGCAGAGCCGGATTAGTTCAAGCCCCACCCATTAAGTCCAGACAGGGAGATATCTACTGCACAGATGGATTGACCTGTTTTTCTTACCTTTTCTTTTCCTGCTGTGATTGTGAAATGAGATCTGACAAGTGCCTCAGTGTGACATTATTGCTTTACTCCCCAAAGATATATTTAGCCAGGTAATGACTCTGAATTGTTTAAGGAAATTAATTTGAATACAATGGTGATCAAACTTTATTGTCCCAGTTCCAATTTATCTGTAGTTAAAACCTTCAATATTTTAATGACATTTTCGCCTAATAATTCATTTTAAATCGTAATGTCATGGTCAGTAGTCATCAAAAAGTATGAATGTTCCATGTAACCTCTTTTTTAATTAAAACATGCATAACAATTAAAGAACAGACCAAAATTCTGTAACTTACAATAGTTTAATTATTGTTTCAGTTAAGTTAAGTTCCAGTACTTAAACCGATGTGAAGCGAGATGAACAAAACAAAAACTACAGGTATATAGATAAAATATAAATAAGGACACAATCAATGAATAAATCAGCTTGCACTTTAATGTAAAGATTTTTGTAAAGATGCTGCCACTATGTGGATTTAGTTTGCTATGGCGGTCCAAATGAAGGTATTCTATGATAGTGGTCATTTTGTCCTCCACGTTGTGAAAGAAATAATATCAGTTCTTTAAAAAGAGGAAACAAACAATATGTTTAACTCAACAAATCATATGTAATTTCAAAAATATTAATACATATTAGCTGCCATTGATTAAAGAGATGCATTTTGACAAAACAGTACAATATTTTTTTCGACATAGTGTGTGTAATATACTGTACACACCACAGTTTTACAGGTTCTTTTAATAATTTTTCACCAAAAGTTGGGGAACCCAACATCTTCTGTTGCATTGCTGTGAAAACCACCTTTTGGAACCTTTATTTATTTATTTATTTATTTAGAGTGTATGATATATGAATTCTGAAATAAAAACTAGTTGTATGAATCTAACATTTCCACAACATTTCTAAATTTACAAACAAACACTACCGCCACATACAAAAACAAATTTATGATTATTTGTAATTGTTTGTAAATTGAATGTAATATCTTTAACTTTCCCTTAGTTGTCACAGGCAGCATGGCAATAAAACATACAAACACTGTGGGATGAAGAGAAATCATGAATATGTGTTTGGCCAAAAAAGACAAATATGACCCTTATTCAGCCATTCACTCAAGAGTAACTTCTGTCAGAATGAGAAACCAGTTGATTATGTCACTTGACATAAGCCAACATAATTTGAAAACAGGGACTGCTACAGCTACAGCACTAGCACAAGTACTGCGTACTGTTATATAACTGTTATATTATGTTCTAGTGCTGTTTTCAAATAGTTTCAAATAGTTTTTATGTTTTATGCCGTTCTTTTTTTTAATGGCGTGCTGTGTTGCTTAATATTTAAAAATGCAATATATTAAAAAAAAAAAATTCATGGCATACACATGATTATTGACACACATGATTTAACAAATACTTTTATAGAATATATATTGAAATGCTAAGCAAGTTTAAAGAATGGGGCAGTGCTGTCCACAAAACATGTATAAAATCTCCAGTGCATCAGGTTCTGCAGAGTGTCTTGTGACTCCTGCACTTTGTCCTTTGGTTGGCTGAGTAATTACAGGAGGTGTAGTTTCTATCATTGGATGCACCTTATTAGCTGCTTTTATGATGTCCATTGGTGTGAAGACAGTTGCAAAACTGTGTTTCTCAGCCCAGCATTTTGGAGTCTCTGTTAAAGGAGTCACTTTGTTTTCTGTTTTCCCTTTTGGAGTGTCAGTTTTTAGCTCATCTGGGTGTACTTCAGAATCATTGGCATTTGGAAGGTGAAAGTAGGTGATTGTCCTACCTGGGCACTCTTCCTCTTGTTCTGTGAAAGATATATCCTTGTCAGGCATCATAGGAGAATGGCCAAATAAGGAATATGGATTATCCTCTTTTCCAGAATCCCACTCTGACTCATCCTTGTCTTTAATACGCTTGGAAGTGTATTCATTCTCCGAACAAGATTTCAGACTCAGTAGGTTTTCTTTAAGTAACCAGTGACCCTTATCAATTGGGACTGCATCCTTGGGGCCCATCCTGGTATTCAGAGTGACAAAGTTCATTGGCTCATTGAAGCTATCTGCTGAACTTGTGGCATTAAAGTATGACAAATCTGGAATGGCATTTGTGTGAACCTCATGGAGGGAGGGCAGAGTTGAGGCATTTGTACCTCCAAGACCTTCTCTCTTCTCGACTTTGTCAGTTGAAGGAGATCTCTTCTCATCAGAACTACATCCTTTAGAGCCTTTTCCATAAAGTTGCTCAATAGTTCTTTTTACATAACCCTTGGCAATGGACAACCTGCATGTGTTTTTCTCTTCTCTCGATACGTCTGAGGATGCTAGTAATTGGTATTCTTTTTTGTGAGAAGATTCAGTATCTGACAGTTCAGAACGTGGGCTGCTCAGCTGTGTCTGTCCATGCCGCATGTCTGTATTGCTCTTAGCAAGGAACATGTCTCTGATGGATTTCACTTTGTTGGTCTGAATGTGTACCTCTGGATCTTTCGACAAATCACTGGTTTTGGAATCATAGCTGAATGCTAATGATGATGAGACAGAATCAATTGATTCAGTTTCTGTGATTTTGACAACCTTTGATGCCTCTAGATTAGTTGCACTGATGTGGTTCAAAAGCCTTTTGCCAGTTGTCTGTTCTGTATTATAAGGTCTCTTACCCACTGCTTCTTCCTGGTCTTGTAGACCACCAATAGGCTTTGCAACAGTACTTGCTCTTTCCTCCTTAAACTGATTCTCATTTTCTTCATATTCAGTGGTTTCTTCAGGAATCTCCAAACAGTTTTCCTGATAGATGGAGTAGCATTCTGGTGCTTCTAGGATTACACGTTCCTCCTCAGAATAAGTCCTACTTTCTATACAGAAGTCTTGGTGTGTTATTGAATGTTGTATTTCATCCACTTCTATATTTGATCCAATATGAGTATGAGGAATACATTGTACCTCAGGTAATACAATATCCCTCTCTATACTTTCTATTCTATTGTGTAACTGGTCATGAGTTTGAATGAACTGAAACTCATTTTGCCATTGCCTTGATGTTGTCTCCTTTGAACGTATCTGATCTTCTCCGTCAACTGGCCCAGGACTTTTCACAGTAAGATTCTTTTCTTTACTGAAATACCTCTCTTTAGGAATGATCTCATCATTATAGCATCCATTCTCCTCCTGTTGGTTAACCTTTTCTTTTGCAGAGAAATTTAGTTTTCCTATACAGGTAACAAGTGGTTCTGATAATTTCGACCCTTCCTTTTCAACTGTGTCTCTATGTTTTTCTATCTCATTAACCAAATTTCCTATCAACTCTTCTTTTTTTAATACTGTCTTCAGAGATTTAGCATTCTTCTCCCATTTAGCACTATTTTCTTTGCATGTACCACTTCCCTCAGTAATTTCCATTTGTCTTTCTACTCTCATCTCTTCTGCCTTTTCCAGATGTTTCTTTAAAGTTTCTTCTTCTTGTCTCTTGTGTCCTACCTTCTCCAACTCTCTGTACATTTCAACCCCAAAGCTAGATTCACCAGATGGCATATCCTTGCCGATCTCAGAAACAGGTATTGCATCCCCTTGAAAAAATTTCCTTGTGTTGTAAAAATTGTCACTTCTTAAATCCTGTTGGTATTTATTGCCAATCACAAGGTCCTTTTCAGGTCTTTCCAGTGAGCCTACAACAAACTCCTGTGAATTGTCACTATCTTTAAGGTGTGCAGTTATAGCTCTGTCAATAACTGAATTAACATAGATGTTCACATAATCTTCCAGCACAGAATCTGAGAAACTAGCCATTTTATCTTTAGAGTGGAGCTCTGAAAATCCATTCATTTTCATTGCTGGGAATAAATCACTACCTTTGTCAGTTTCTTCTGTCTGATTACATATCATGTCCTCATCTAACTGCTTGAAGGCTGCCAACTCCTCTACGACTTTCTCAGGAACACCTAAATGTTCCATTAGCACTTGGATAGCATGTTCTTCCTCTTCTGAACTTGGACTTTGATGGGACTCACTCACAGAGGTCCCTGGTGTGGCACTGCTAAACCTTGCTTTATTGGTCAGTGCTTGAAAGCCCTTCCAGCTCTGTAACAGCTGAACAGATGCTGAGTTGTGAAGGTCGGATAGACTTATCCTTAGATGTTCTGCGTCTTCTATTGCTGCCAATTCTTTTAGAGATTGCAGCATGAGCATAGCCTCAGAACAGCTTAGGTTGGCATCAGCCTGACCACATGCATTTAAATAGCTTAAGCCATCCTTTAAAGTCATAACAGAAAGAAAGGCAAGGAGTACCCGAGAGGAAGAGCTAAATTTAGATTCCACATGTGAAGAAAATTCTGGCAGACATTTAGATGTTTTCAAAGATAACCGAAGTGACTGAATGTAATAACAAAGCTGCTCAAGTACCGGCTTCATATCTGGCCTTACAGCCATTTTTACTGTGTAGAACCTTTGTGCTTGGAAATCATGCAGTTCTGTTGGAGTCTTTGTATGGATATCAAGTGGTCTCCTCAGTGAAGTATTTTCAGTGTCATATGAGTCTGTCTTACTTATTAGCTCAGATGTCTGTTGGTTTTCCCTTGTTTTTGTTAAGTGATCACTGTTTATTTGTTCTGGCTTTTTTGTCTTTGGCGAATATAGACGAATCTCTTTCTCTTCAAGAGCTTCCTTTGCTGATGGTTGCACTGAATTAACAGACTGATAATTGAACAGAGATGCTTTTACCATTGTGTTATTTTTGGGTATAGTTTCTAGAGAAGTCTGGTTATGCAGTGGAGGTTTAACCTTTTTACTTCTCTGTAGCCAGAGTTCAGCATACTCTGATGTTTGCCATCTCAGCGTGCCTTTGATGAGTGATGCATGTTGCATTTTTGTCTTGGGCAAAGTGTAACTACCAGCTTGCACTTGGGTGTTATTTTGATCTTTTTCAACCCAAAAAGGGCTTAGGTCATCTGTTTTCAGTTGAATATGCTCTAACTGCTCTGTTTGAGATTTTAGAGGCACATTTCCATTTGCATTAATATTTCTCCTTTTTAGTAGTTTTTGAGCAACTTTTGCTCTGAAATGCTTGTTTAGTTTCATAGCTCCTCTCTGGCTTAATGTATCAAATCTTTTTTTCTTTACTTCTTTCAGAATGTCAGCTTTATTAGGCCTTTGTTTTCTTTCTGGAACAGCAGACTTAAACAAGTGATTCTTTTTTACTATTACTCTAACTGGCTTCCTCCTTGTGGTTGTACCAAGAGTAACTCCTTTAGATACTGAGGCTTTTGAGGATGCGATACCTGGGGTCATAGCTACCTTGGCCCTCTTTGTTGAGGTGGTGTTTGTTTTGTCAGTGGAAGTATAAGGTTTAGAAATTGGAGAGAGTGTACCTTGTTTCCCAACTGGATGACATTTGATGGTTGCCAAGTTCTCAGATTTTATATCTTCATTAAAGGAATGGAAGATTTTATCTGAGGCTGCTGGAAAAGTGGTGTTAGAAGATGCTGTATAAGGTGAACTGCCAAAGCCTTGCAAATGAAGCTGTGTATTGCCTGAGAAGTTCTCTTGACAAGTCTGCTTTTCATAAATATGTAATGGTGTCTCAAACATCTTTGTCTGATTTTCCTGAAACTGGGGATTCTCTGAACATCTGTAGTTGCTCAGTTGTAGCCGTGTCGTGGTGTGAATTTCAGAGGCCACGGTACATCGAGGCTTGGGTACAGGGTGGTTACAATGCTGTACCATACAGTATTCCTGCTTCACTTCTCCACTTTCCAGCTCTTCCATGTAAGAGTATGAATGGTTCTCATGAATTTCTGTATTACGAACAGTCTTGATGCTCTCAGTGGATCCTTGTTTGTGCTGTACCTTGTGCAACCCTGGAAAGTGGGAAAGCGGTGAAGGTAGCCGCTCTAACTCTATGCTTGCAGCACCTTCACTGATTTCAGTCTCTTCATTTACATTACAGCCATCCTCAGGGCAGAAATGGTTGCTGTCATTAGGGTCACTCTCGCTGACCTCTATAGTTAGAGTATCACTATGTGGTGGTATGTTGTCAGGTAAATTGGCATCCAGGTCAGGACAGGAAATGGTGGCTGCTTTACATTGATTGTACACACTGGAACGACTGACAGTGGTTGTCCAATGAATTGTTTCCTCCTCTTTAATAGTGAGGCGTACCTTCATTTCTACGGTCATACTTCCATCTTGATTCACTTTGAAAGATTTCTCAATGTCATCATCTGAAGGCATGTGTGTGTCATCCTCTTTTTCACCATCCCGACTCTTGATTATATCTGTTTCAGCAACTGACTCAAGATGCAACGTAGGCTCTACTTCCACAGAACCATTTGGGTTGCTTGGAAAATTGCACATACTTCCTGACATACTGTTTTGTATTTGATTCACAAAGTAGTCTTCAGAGGATGGGGAGAAGGGACGAGATTTGGTGCTGCTGGACTTCTTTTTTCCTTTAGAATGTTGATGATACGTAGAAAAAAATAGGTTTTCACAGTGTTATGATAGATGTAGATGTTCATTAAGACCAGAAGTTGTTAGGTCAAGTCAGGACAGCAGAAAAGCATTGCAGTTGAGAAAAATAAAGAGCATACAGACACAGATTAGAGAAAGCATGTATGCTATAATCCATATTGAAGGATGTAGGTCACTGTAGGTATTACGGTAGATATGATTGTCTCAGCACTTGCTTAAAGCCTCAGTAATAGATTATCTTGACACGTAGTGTAATTGTATAAAACATTTTTTAAATAGGAATCTATCATGAATTTTTAACAGATTTCTTACATTTGCAAATGATTATTGAATTTATTGACAGTTACTTTACCTCATTATTGTAGCAGCTGAGCTCAGTGCTAGAATAAAAGTAAAAAAAAAAAAAAATGAATCAACTTACTGGTTACTGGACGTCGCCGTCCTAGTCTTTTAACTGGTAGCCATGTTAGCGGAGATGACTTCTGAACATCATAGTTTCTTTTTTTGAAGGGTTCCCGGCCAGCAGCCACCAATACCCCAGAGCATAATATCAAAGCAGGAAGCCCATCCACCTATGATAATATGAAAACATCTTTATTTTGTATCAACAAACTACCTTTTCAACAAAGCAGGGATAAAAATGTTAGTATTAGTAGCCATCCTAGAATACACTACAATTCATAAATGTCAGATCAGTTCACTTATAATCAAAATGAACAGTTATTAACAAACATATGTAATCAAAACATCTAAAATTATAACACTTAAATCTATTAAGTAAATATTGTCAAGGTCTAAACCTTTCCCATAAATACTTCTTATAAATACAGTACGTAAGGGCCATCTACCTTGCTGAAAAATACCTGCATGTGTAATGGCCACAGGCCTATCCTGTGTAAGTTGAATTTTATATGATAATGCATTTCTGTCAATGCTATGTTTAAAGTGTCTGTTAAAGGTCATTTTAAAGCTTCCTGTTAGTCTCATGCTAGGCTTCTTTGTTTACAAATTCCAAAAGAATGTTGCTTTAATAAAAGTCAGTGGGATTCAGTGTTGTTTTAGACCCAATTGACTTTCATTGTATGGCCATCAGGCAAAATTTTTAAAATTGTTATATCTTGTATTTGGGTGCTGGCCCAAAACATCATAGGTTGCTTCAGTACAAGGTGCCAAAGACACAAAGAAAGTTTTGTAATGATATGCCAATGTGTTCGTAAAATAGAACATTTTAATACAAAATTAAAAATGGCAGACACCCAAAATCGCCAGCATAAGAAAATTATTATGCCACACCCGAATCTAAAAAGACAGTCACTTGATTTTGTTTGGTCAAACTGTTTAGAAGTCGTAAGTAAAAATGGCAAATTTTCATATCTCTCGAGCAGTGACACTGTGACAACTAATACTGTGCATTCAGTGTGGGATGACAATGGCACACACAAAGTTTGGTGTCAAATTTCCAAAGCCTTGCAAAGATATATCCTCAAAATCATATTGCATCATGCCATCAATTTTGTTGATCTGTTACAATCTGGTGTATCAACAGAAAATCCATAACTTCTTTATGATGTTGCCTGAAGATGATCTGAATCAAATTTGGTGAAAAACAGAGTTTGAAAAGGTATATTTGCAAAGAAATTAATAATGGTGGGCAGCAAATTTGACCGACTATTGAATAGTTGGTATCATTGTTCTCAGTCTGACTCAAGGAATCTATCAAGACCAGTTTCATTACAATAGGCAAAATTAATAAAAAGCTATTAGCAATTTTTGATATTTCATTATAATTTGTACTCCAAAACTTACTGCGTAGCTTTAAGGAATTGTGTTGAAGACACATTTCAAGTTTCATAATGATAAACCAATGTGTTTGTAAAATTCATCATTTAATGACAAAATTTAAAATGACTCAAATTTGACATATTTCAAAATGCCTAACATAAAAAAACTATTCACCTTGGAATGCTGCATTGAATATAAAGAGACCAGCTATGTGAGTTTTTGGCCAAAATGTTCAGAAGAAGTAATTTAGAGTCTACAACTATGTTGTGATTAATGTTCAGACTGTTCTCTATCTGTGTGCCAAATGTCAACATTTTCAACTATGGGCTACCATAGACTCAATATAGAAGAAGAAGAATTTAATTTAATGGAAAAATTTTGGCCTTTTTTTTCAGTTTTATAAATAGAGACCTACCATTTTATATTAATTTAAGGGGTCATCGGACGTAAAGTTCACTTTTACATGTTGTTTAAACATTAATGTGTGTTGGCAGTGTATGTACACATCTACCCTATAATGATAAAAATCTGATAAAAGGCCGCTCCCACGATAGTTGATTGACATGAGCATCTTACCTCAGACCTGCCCTAAATCAGCTGTAACAGTCCGACCTCCATTGTTTCAATGCTGGAGCAGAGATGTAACAACTCAATATCTCAAACTGAGTGACTGAGGTGTTGTGTTGCTGGATGTAATAATGAACATAGTGGTCGTCATTTACTCTCAACATCTGAGCCGCTGAAGATGCAGTGAATTACGTGTGTTTGTGAATGGAATACGCCTCCCGATCTACATATATCTGTCTATGTTTGCGCAAATCATTCATGATCCAACTTCACTTACAGCAGAAGTGAGTTTCCTAATAACGTGCTAGTTAGCAAGTTTAGTGGCTAAACGCGGCTAAATGCGGCTAAAGTAAAAAAGCTTGTCACTCCACAGAGATAAGAGAGGGGTGGAGCGAGCAGAGCTCATTAACATTTAAAGCAACCTCGACCAGAACAGGATGATTTTTGCAGAGCTTATTTTGGCAAGGTAAAAAAGCTGTTATTTACACTACCATTGAAAAATTTTAACCAAAGCATGTTATAGACTTTCCATTAAGACCCTAAAGAATCATATCAACTTGTGGAAAATGGGCATCTGAAGACCCCTTTAATAACAAATATTGATGCAAGCAGCAATTAAGGGGGCAAAGGACAACAAAGGTAAAACGAGGAGCTATAAGCAAAGCAACAAAATTCAGACCATCTGTTAGATATTTAGAGATGATTTTAAGCAAAATATTTGAAAAGAAAAAAATTTAAAATGGTAGAAAAATGTTAAAGATAGAAAATGGAAATCAGTTGAATCGTCTTGGGGATGGAAAACACAATTTATTAAACAAGTCAGAGGGGAAAAAAAAACAGCTGTTTCTTATGGTTCAGAAGTTATTATCATAAATATATGTGAAATATTTTGTTGTTGGTAGCACTAGAAGGATTGAGTTAGAGATTCCAAAATTGCTATTGTAGCCTGTCCTCTATTAGCATGTAAAATTTCATAACTTTTCCTCAAGTGGTTCTATAGGCTGCAAGAGGGCCACTAATTATGCTTTACAGAACAGTTAATGTTAACATTATTAATAAAGCTTGTTTGGTGGTCTAAATGACATGTTTCTGATTCCCCTCTCTATGCTCTATCCCAGATTGCAGTGCAGTATAATAGGATGAAATAGTAAAGAGGCTTAGTGCCACTGGGCAGCATGTCTTCCTCAATCTGTAAATGCTATTTATGCTCTCTCAAACACTGGGTCAGCTTGCTTACACCAAAAACAATACTGACACGGTCACAATTCTAATCTCTAATAAAACACTCTGAAAATATGGTCAAAAAATGCCTCTGAAAATATGTGTCAGTTCCTTTGGTTTCGTTTTGGTTCTTGCTTGATGTGAAGTTGGCATGTCAAAACAAGTGAGCATGTATCTTTGTAGTTTGGTGTTGAATGCAGTTGAATGAACTGAACTTATTCCGTAACTTACACAGTTAATAATTAAATGACTTTAACTGAAAAATGGTTACTATTGTCCTTTTAGAGCTGCTTTATAGCAGAACTGAATTATGTTTGCATCATTGAACATTTTCCTGTTTAACACTGTAAAGCTGCTTTGACAACCTATGCACTATATAAATAAAGAGAAGGGGGAGAGGGGTGCAGGTGATCACATGTAATGATGAAATGGACTTAATTAAAAAGAAATCCTCATGTAATTAAAAGGCTTAAGCAGAATAATTAAATTACAAATAAAATATTGTTACTAAAAATTAATGTGATGTGGGGACAAAATCCTTACCCTTCTTCCATCAGGTGTATGTAACTTGAGCACCGGGAAATGCATAACCTCTGACATGCGATCTAACAGTGCTTCAAATGAGTATGTTGTTCTTCTCTGCAGCATCAGGGTGTGCTTCACTTCTGGTTCTCCATTACGGAACAGTACTAGCCGCTTTGGTGTGTGCAACAGGATGGCATGCTCATTCCGTCTTGCACTGCAGGTTCCATGTTGAGCAGAGCTATGTGTATACCAAGCCAAGCTGCGGGCGCTAACAGGAGGAGCGTGATACCAGGGAGGCAGTTTCCGGCGTGCTCGTTCAAAGTCAATGGGTTTGACAGTTCGACGATCAGAGCAAATGTAGGAGTGACCATGTTGTAACTGATCAAGGGACTGAACCGCCGTATGACCACGAGGAGTTGTAATGGTGCGCACACCAAATGGCAGTGGCACACGCTTGGATAGGCTATCCAAGAGAGCCTCAAAAGTTTTAAAAGTGCGGCTGTTGATAACCACAGGCAGACCGCTGAACTGGGAATCACCGCTTTTATAAAAGCACACATGTTTGGAAGCAGTTGGCTCAGTGATGTGAAGTGGCCGTGATGTCATCTGAGTGTGACCACTATCGGTAGACTGGGCCTGTGGAATAGCCTTTCGAAGTGTTGGAGCATCACTCATGATCACAATTTACCTGCATCCTACATGAAAGGCAGGCATGATGGGAGAGAAGGAAATAAGTGATTTTGACTATATAAAAAATATATATGTACATATATATATAATGACACTGATTATGACCAAACCAATATATTAACAAACCATATCAAGCTGCACATCCCTGAGGCGTCAACAGTAATGTGTTTGACCAAAAACACACTCAAGTGAATCCATTCCTTTTTTTAATATGATCAATATTTCTGAAAACACCAGCTTTAACATCACAAATGTCTATGCTGGAATAAAATACCCTTTAAATTTTAGAAATGATTCTCAAAAACGCACACTGACTGACCACTAGTCTGAATATTGGAGAGGCAGCAGGTTACAGACTCTGCTTCACAGTGAATGGCAGGTGTTGTTTACTGTTTAACAGGCCTGGATTAAACAATTAATACAAATGCTCCAATAAAATCACTATTCAGCCACTTAACTTAGTTTAATACCACTACATCAATATTGATGAAGATCTGTTTCAGACAATATGCTTTAAATGCTTAAGAGTAAAGAATGTTTTTTTTAATTAGATCATAATAATCTTTCTTTAAACATTTTTAATAATTATAATGATTAAACACAATACTGTATACACAAAAGGCATTCTTTATTAAAAGGTCAACCAAAGTATATATTAATCTTATCTTTTTGACTGTCAGAAGGGCTAATATGAGCAGCATTAAATATTCCATTATAAGGTTACTAAAAATATATATTTTTTCCTTACACAAGTGGAAAATAGTTATGTTCATTTCTTCATTTCTAAACTAATATCCCTTAGTGCTCTAAGTATAGCTTCATACAAAGAAGATGACAACTACAGACAATTTAAACAAAGACTTTACAAGACTCAAAAACATCTTTAAATAACAAACTCAATGTACAGTAATGCAGTTTGTAAAATACTCACCGTGTTCGTCATTTTGACCAGGATTTAAGTTAACGTGAACATTTTATCGCGCCTAAGCAGTGTCATATGCTGCACTGAGCAGCCCTACGATAGAGACTAGACGTTATTTTGGGCAACTGCTTTAGGCTTCATTTGCTTAATCTTTGCTCACTTGTAATCTCACCAACCAGGGACAACATTAACATGCAGCCCAGCTTTAAGAGTGTGTGAGCTGCGCACGCTATTATCTACCCTGTTGATCTATTACAGCCATCAGGTTTCTCAATTTTAGCACTGTCACACAAGCACACTAACTATAGGCAATGTCTTATGTAAGAATAAATACCTTGAAGAAGATATGGTCTTTTCAGTGACAAACAATGGTTGGTAAATAAATAAATAAATGTATGTTTGCAATGCATATAATCAATTAGTAGCCTATTAGTAGTGTTATTCAGTTTCAGGACTTTTACACCCTCACATGATGTTAGTGGAGCAACTATTCAGCTCTGTTCTACCCTGCTAAGAAGGGTAATCAGACGTCTTTGGGGACAATCTCTATTTTGTGTTGTCCAAGTAAATGTCCCCTTTATACAGAACCTTCAAAACTCCTCACAAATACACTACAAAAAGCCAGACAAACATCGCCTGTTGGATGCCACAGCAATCGTGTAGCCTATGATTATTTTAATCAACCAGATGGGGAAGCTAGGGGAAGTCTACACGGTTATACGAGTGGCTCCCCTTATAAAAAAGAAGTTTATTCAAGTGTCCTCTTAGTATACTTTTTTTAAACTAAAATAGGAAAGTATACTTTCAGTCTACTTTTCAAGTACTTCTCAAAAATGTGCTTTATGTACTTCTCAGAGATATACTTAATATGAGATTTAAGTATACCTGACTTATAAAAAGTCTAAATATATTTGAGCTACACTATACTAAGCTCAGAGAGTTTTCATTGTTATATGGTAGGGGGCGCTATTACATGTCTTCTGTACAGAATTTCCAAAACACATTTGAAACTAAAACAACAGATGGGTCCACATGTAATCTAACACAATCATCAGACAAAAAATAAAATAAAAAAATCAATAAATCTGTGTAACGGTATGGAATAAAATGTCGACCCATGAAGAGGCAACAATGACTGTCAAGCTTTGGGATGTTGATCGACTCCAACTACGTTTTGATTATTATTCTGAATCTAGTTCAGTCTTTTTAAGCGTTTTGTTCAAAATATTTCTTTCTTTCTTTCTTTCTTTCTTTCTTTCTTTCTTTTTTTATTTATTTATGAAACTTACCCACATTCAAGTGTTTATAAAAAAGAATGCATGAAGCTAGAATAAAATGTTTTTGTTTACATGCAGATACCCTGTTTTTTCTTTTGATAATTTGTCTGTTCAGATATTCATATAATATACATAATATACAAAATATATACAAAAATAATACCCAAATAGGGACATAGTAGTATACTTAAAGTATGTTGTAAAGTTCAAGTTCAAACCTCCAAACTCCACTCCTCCTTCCAGGGCAGCGGACAAAGCAAGCACGGACCGTAGCGCTCTCTACTCACAGCCCGAGCAAATCACCACTCCTTTGAGGACGGTTTCCTGGCCATCAGGATGCAGCAAAACATCGTCAGCGAGCCTGGGCCGCACCCCGGATGCCAACGTCGCCAGCCCCCGCCCTCCTCCTCAATCATTGGGGCGGCAGCTCGCTGCTCATGTCTGCGAAGAGAGAGCCATCGCCTCTATAAGCCACCACGGCAGCGCAAGCTCGCTCTCACTGGCAGCAAAATCCCATTCGCAGCTCTTGTCCCATCATTCTTTCAACCCCTTCCCCTATCCATGACCTGCAGCACCACCATCCAATTCTAGCACAAGTATATCTTCGCTAATGGCACAAGCACCAGCACCCACCATACCCCCTCTCTTCCCTTCTCTTTCCTCTGCCCCAGGGGCAGTCCCTAGCGTGAGCATGCCTCCGCTAATGACGCAGGCTCCGACGCCCACAATTTCTCCTCTCTTACCTTCTCTTTCCTCCGCCCCAGGAGCAGTCCCTAGCATGAGCATGCCTCTGCTAGCAGTTCTGGAAGCCACCCTTCCTCCTCCCCAGACCCTCTGTCTCTTCTCACTAGCCTCAGCCACGCCCCTACCAGTTCCCCCAAACGCTCTAGCCGCAAATGTAATCCAGGGGCGAGGCAAACGGACAATCCAAACAGACAGTCAATAGTTCAAACGAGGGGCAAACAGAGTCCGATACGGCAAGACAAAGGGTTAATTCACATCAGGCGATAAATCCAGGGCACGCTGCAGACTGACAAGATGAGATAACAGGCAAGGATACAAGAGTCTGATAACCAGACTAAAAACAAGACTTAACTAGACTCAGGAAAACTAGGAAATACTCGGAGTGGCTCCGTAATGTAGACACTTGGAGAGTGCTAAACGCTAGACAATACTCAGATGTCACGGGCAGGTGACGTAAGCGACCATGTGTGACGGAGCCGGCATCAGCTTCAGGGGATGAGGCAACTCCCAGAGGCGAGGGAAGATCAGAGGACTCGTAGGCTAACGATCCACCTGCTGAGGGTCTGCTTAGAGGCCATAGCAAACTAGCAATTGGTCCGCTCTTCGCCACAGGGCTGCTCTGTGGACGTATGTGCCCAGTGCTCGCATACAGTCAAGCTTCTGCTGGTCAGGCTCCCTGAAGGGAGGAGAACAGAACGCCTGGAGTACGACAAGCTGTGGTGCAGCGGAAGTGACCTTCGGAACATACCCCGCACGAGGGTAAAGAAATGCTTTGGCCAGTCCAGGGGCAAAGTCAAGATTGGAAGGGGCCACCGAAAGGGCCTCCCCAACCCACTTAAGGGAGGTTAGAAGCAGAGCAGTCTTGATAGTGAAAAAAAACGGACAGAGATCTCCTCTATAGGCTCGAACAGAGGTCTACAGAGAGCTTCAAGCACCACAGCGAGGTCCCACGTAGGTCAGCACACCGTGGAGGAAATGTTTAACCAGGGGGTTCTTGCCCACTGACAGGCCACCAAGAGGGGCGTGGTAGGTCAAAATTGCCGCCACGTAAACCTTCAAGGTAGAGTGGGTTAACCCTGTGGAGAAGCGAGCCTGCAAGAACTCCAGCCCTGTACCAATCAGGCAGTTGACTGGGTCAAGCTGGTGGTCTCTACACCATGAAGTGAAGAGCCTCCACTTCAGGGCGTACAGTTTCCTCGTAGAGGGAGCTCTGGACTGGAGGATGGTCTCAACAACCTCAACAACCCACAGCTTCCACAGCTCCGGGCATGGGTGAAGGATGGTGCCCCACGCCTGTGAGAGGAGATTCCTCATGACAGGAATCTCCCATGGAGAGCTGTTGAGGAGAGAAACCATGTCTGAGAACCATACTCGGAGACAAACTCTGTCCCGGCACACTCTCTCCAGAGCTCCCGGGAGCAGAACAATCGGGGGAAACGCGTACAGACGAAGCCCCGGCCACGTCTGTACCATGGCATCCAGCCCCAGGGGAGCTGGATGAGTCAGAGAGTACCAAAGGGAACATTAAGCATTCTCTCTCCTCACAAAAAGGTCCACTTGAGCCAGACCAAACACTCTCCAAATCTGCTTCAGCACCTTGGGGTGAAACATCGATTCCCCGGGCCTCAGCCCGTCTCAACAGGACGTCTGCTCCCATACTTAGGTGCTCAAGGACGTGTACTGCTCTCAACGAGAGGAATTTGCCCTGGGACCACACAAGGACCTGGTGCACCAGCTTGTACAAGGGGCATGAACGCAGACCTTCCTTGTGGTTGATGTAATAGACCACAATATGTGTTGTCGGTGCGTACCAACACGTGGCAATCTCTCAGGTCTGGGAAGAAGTGCTTAAAAGATCGAAACATGGCCAGCATCTCCAGGCCGTTAGTGTGCCAACTGAGATGGTGACTGCTCCACAAACCGTAGGCTGGGCGGCCACTCATGACCTTGGTGGGCCAGTCAATCGTAAGCTTGGCCACCGCACGAGTTACCACCTCCAACAGCTCCTCGTACTGGGGTGATTGAGGGAGTGGCTCCTCAACCACGCTCTCCACATCGACCTCTTCGAAGGACGATAGGTGGAGCGAGAAGCCCGTTCCGTGGGGGAAGTCCGTGGGGGCTTCCGATCCCGCAAAATGGGCCATGGATCTGGCGGGTGAGGAAGGAGATAGGGGGTCATCCATCTCCATTCCCTCCATCAGATCCAAATGCGAAGACCACGAATGCAGCTGCCGCTCTGCCTCAGCGGAAGTGGGGCCAGCACCGCGGGGAATGCTCGAAGAGAGCCTTCCGGGAGTGGGGCATCTGCAAAGGAGGACGCTCGCAATGTGGACAGTCGGCTCCCTTGAGAGCCTCAGCGTGCTCTGCTCCCAAGCAGACCATGGACATGCTGTGTGTATCCCCACTAGTGATATAGCGTTTGCAGGGAGGAACACACAGCCTGTAACGTGATCTGCTCTCGCCACTTTTACCCTTATTAGCAGACATGTCACCCTCAAATAAAAGTCGTGCAAACTAGCAGGGTGACAGACACAAACACAGAGCACTTCGCTGAAAGACTAAAGCTGACGCCAGCTCCGCCACACGTGCTTTTAAGCTTCCTTAACACTTCTTTTTAAAACTCACCATACATTCTGCAGTAAAAATAATAAACAAAAAAAAATACAGGCCTTCAAAAATGATGATGGCATAATTAGAGATAAAGGCAGATTAATGAAAAAAGTTTATATATATAGTAATTTTGATGACATTTTAGGATCACACCTCATATGTATTTTGTGTGTCTATCTAAAAGCACATGTGCCATATTTACAAGTGACACAATCATACTTAATATAACGCCTTTTAATTATAGTAGCTTGTAGCACCAGCTCACTTATTGTTTAACCAACATTATTACTCAACTCTACTGCCATCTTTGATCTGCAGTCCTCATCACTATATGCTGAGATATCTGTCTGGAATGTGTGTCTCTATATTTAACCCTTTGCAGTAGTTTAGGCGCCAGCTTCAGATCCCAGAGCGAGCATGCTTATGCTTGGAAACTATCCAAGACATGTTTGGGATAAACATAGAATTTCCACCCCTTTAGTGGATGGCTAAAGTGAAAGACACCAATGACAGGGTTAAAAAAAATGCTGTCAGGTTAATAGGTATTAAATTATAAAATGTAAAGTGTATAAATTAGCAGATCTGCTGAGGTTTGCTAATGAGCAACCTCAGGCATTTTTTGGTCCCTGGAGATGTTTTGATATTTCCTGATGTGACAGGCATGTACTGTATACCTGCCAGATAGGGACTAAATAAAAAGTAGCTCTGGACAAATGATGATAAATTATCTTTAGCCCCAAAATTCAATACACAAAACTATTCTGCTTAATTGATTATGGCAAAATGACGTTACAGTACATGCAAGTAAAGCCCTAACCGTATATTATCTCCCCAGCATAGATTCTAGATGCCCTGACCCCACAACCAAAGATCACCTCAAAACAAAATACAGGTAATAGGAGGGGCCGCCAATGTGAAGAACATAAATTATGTAAAATTTATATAAATGTTTAAAGGTGTACTATGCAGGATTTTCAGTTACTGTTTGTAAATGCAACATTCAACTTGGCTCAAACAAACAAAAAAATAAATAAAATAATAGAAACCTATTGCACAGCCTGCAACACATTGCGCCCTGTAAGGATATTCTAATTTAAAGGGGTCATCGGATGCAAAGTTCACTTTTATATGTTGTTTGAACATTATTGTGTGTTGGCAGTGTATGTACACATCTACCTTATAATGATAAAAATCCATGCAGTGGTTTTTAATTAATATGTAAAAATAATATCCCCTTTTTCAAATCAAGCCATTCTCAGATGCCTGTCAGTGTGGCGTCACACTGACAGAGGCTGCTCCCACGATAGTTGATTGAGCAGGGATGTAAGTTAGATAAGAATATCTCTGATTGAGCGATTGAGGTGTTGTGTTGCTGGATGTAATAATGAACATAGTGGTCGTCATTTACTCCCGACATCTGAGTCGCTGAAGATGCAGCGGATTACGTTTGTTTGTGAAGGGAATATAATGTGAAGTGTCATCTTAGCCTTCATAAAGGGCCAGCTGCAGTTCATACAAAACTGGTATGGGATCTTCAAGGGCCAGTGCTGTCAGCTCTTTACAGCAGTTCTCTCTCAACTCAGCTCCAACAGGATGTAGAGGAGTTATGGCAAGTCGGTGTACAGGAGTGAAAAGTCTATTATACAGTCTAAACAAGATCAATATATCACTGATGTCCTGACCAGTTGACAACAAGAGATACTGTGAATGGTGCTTCTAGATATGTTACTCTTTTAATTTATTCTAAGAATGCATCCTTGTTTTTTATGTTCTTAAGGAGACCGATAGGATGTGCCAACCGACTCATACGCCTTAACAGGTCGTATGAAAAGGAAATCCAGAAACAAGTCAAGACTGGTTTTGTAAAAAAGTTGAGTATAAAGACATCACTGAAAGCTGTGAGTCCTGGTTTGTACCCCACCATTTAATCAAACACAATGGAAAGTATTGATTAGTTTTCAATTGTTCCTATGTCTTTTAAGGAGACTTAAGAATGTTCATCTTTGACCCAGCCTTTAGGTGTTTGCCTCTTTCCTCTTTCCTCCCCTCCTGTGCTTTTTGTGGCAAAACATGAAAAAGGATGAGTCTGCTGATGTTTTACCATTAAGAACTACTTGTAGTCCTTGTTGAGTGATTTATGCACTGTCTACAAAGGTGTTTCAGATGTCCAAAGAGCAAAAGAAATGGTTGAGAAATTACAATCCCATAAGAGAGTTAGAGGCTTTGAAATTCGACAATGGACAATTATAATCCGATGGTGGTGGAAAATGACTCCAAATCATGACCATGTGTGTGTGTGTGTTTGCTTTATTTTATGTCATAATGCAGAACAATTTTGTTTGTTTGTTGCTGAATGTTACTAGGTTAATCAGTCAAGATCAATACAAATGTGCAAATTTATACTTGCCCAGACTAACAGTTTGGCATAGTTTGTTAGGTTCATAACACAACTGCACAAAGCTGAGATGGCTCTAAGAATGTCTCTAACTAAAAAAAATGGACATTCTGTACTAATTGTTTTAAAAAAAGCACAAGAGCACACTCTGATGGCAATGTGTGAAATGTCATGTTTAGCCTAAAAGGGGTGTGTTGGGTGTAATTCAGATGGTGAAGTGTTCAAATTGTGTATAAATTATGAATCTATATATCTTATATAAGATAAGATGATAGGATAAGATAAGATAAGATAAGATAAGATAAGATAAGATAAGATAAGATAAGATAAAATGCCATTAAACACACATTGACCCTTGTGACAACATGCTCTGCAATGGGTAAATTTAATGACTTCTCAGCAATAATTTAAGCAGTAAAACAATTATTAAATGCAGTATTAAGAAAGAACATTAAAAATAATAATCAATAATAATAATAAATAAATATATCAACATTCAGAAATATCAAACCATTTTAACTATTTACAGTAGATTAACATTTCTAAAAAAAAATGTTTAATATATATATATATATATATATTAGTCAACATTTGAAGTGGATCAAAATCTTTCATCAAAGTTGTCCTAAAAACAAAACAATAACCATTCTTGTCTCAGGATTTTTTTTTTTTTTCCCACTTCAGATCCACTTCAGATGTTGACTACTGTATATATTCTTGTAAGCTGTGACCTGTCCAGATAGGTGGCACCACAGGTTCCACCCTAAAACACTACACTCCCACGTTAGAAGCTTTATTTATTTATTTATTTATTTATTTATTTATGGCTAAATAAGTTAAGATGCAGTGTCCTTGGTTTACATTATAGCAGGATGCAGAAGAGCATATTGATGATTAGAAACTGATGAAATGCTGTTTTAATATCTAATTTATTTAAACATAAAATCTATATGCAACTTTTTAAAAACATTTTTTTATATTAGTGCTACCAGTACTACAACATCAATTATTTGTAACATTTGAACTTTTAATTTAGTGCAATATTTTGTCATTGCAACATTTTAGCGCAGTCTTTACTAACAACTGCAACTGAATTTGTATGTATACCTAAATTAAAATGGTATATAAATAAATCTGAATTAACTTGACTTTGTGACAGTGTTTCTCCTGTTAAAGGGGTCATCGGACACTTTTACATGTTGTTTGAACATTAATGTGTGTTGGCAGTGTACGTACACATCTACCCTATTATGACAAAAATCCATGCAGTGGTTTTTAATTAATCTGTAAAAATAATATCCCCTTTTTCAAATCGAGCCATTCTCAGATGCCTGTTGTTGTGGTGTCACACCGATAGAGGCCGCTACCACGATAATTGATTGACATGAGCATCTTACCTCAGATCAGCTGTAACAGTCCAACCTCCATTGTTTCGATGCCGGAGCAAGGATGTAAGTTAGACAAGAATATCTCTGATTGAGCGATTGAGGTGTTGTGTTGTTGGATATAATAATGAACATAGTGGTCATCATTTACTCCCGACATCTGAGCCGCTGAAGATGCAGTGGATTACATTTATTTGTGAAGGGAATGCACCTCCCGATCTACATAAATGCGTCTATGTTTGCGCAAATCATTCGTGATCCAGCTTCACCTACAGCAGAAGTGAGTATAAGTATTTTTTTTCTGAATCTCTGCAATCACCTTTCCTAATAACGTGCTAGTTAGCAACTTTCACGGCTAAACGCCTTAAATGCGGCTAAAGTAAACAATCTCTCAGAGCAGCAGAGAGAAGAGGGGGTGGGGTGAGCAGAGCTCATTTGCATTTAAAGGAACAATCCCTGAGAATGGGATAATTTTTGCAGAGCTCATTTTGACAAGGTAAAAAGGATTTTGTTTTACACAACCATTGAGAATTTTTAACCAAAGTATATTATAAACTTTTTCTTTAAGACCCTAAAGAATCATATCAACTTGTGGAAAATGGGCATCTGATGACCCCTGTAAAGCCAATTTATAGATGCAGGTTGAACATGTTGATTTGTGTTTGTCGGGCCTTGGAATGTCTGAGTGACATACTGTACTCGGTCAGCTGTTGTCGTTGTACTGCGTCTCTCAGTGCAGTGTGAATTTGCCGTTAGGTGGATATTAATACAAAAGTAACAAAAGAAAAAAAAAATTGTCTTTACACTTGTACGGCTGTTATATTTCTGCCCATGAACAGACCTTTTATGACAAGGAATATTTGTTGTAAATCTTTTCAAAACACACTCAAATGCACACAAATATACAGTATTGCAAAATGTGCCTGACCTGTATCAAGACTTAACCTTATGGTCTATATTTAGTTTTATTTTGATGTGTTTTAGTGTGGAAGAAATGCTGCCTTTTCTAGATCAGCACAAGTGTTGTGTGTTTTACAGCACTTCTGTCCTGAACAAGTGAGGTGGTGGATAATGGTCTAGACCAGGCAAAACACACCTGATTAAAAGTTTCTAGTATTCCTGAAAGCCTTGATTAGTTGGTTCAGGTATACCTAATTAGGATTCAAGCAAAACTCTGCGGGATAGCGGCCAAAGGCTGGGCACCCTAGACACTTGACGCTGAATAAATTAGTTTTAGTTGGGACAATTAATATATATCGTGATATAAGTAACATAAAGTTTATGTACAAATGGACAGAAAAACAGATTTCACAATAGTGCTTCTGATAAGTTCATTTTAGCCTGTAGTCCTGTTACAATAAGTCACATTTAGACTTATTTAGATTTCAAGTAACAAAACAAGTAACAAAGGAATTCATGTGTGTGAGATATATTTATACTTCTAAGGGCTGAATCAGTAAAAAATAGCTTATTGTGTCATTGCATAGAGCTACAATGCAGTGTGAGTCTATATTTAGAAGCAGCACAACTGGAGTGGGTTTGGGAAAGCCGTGCCTATGAAAGTGATAAGGCCAGGGAGGAGACACATATTTCAAGGATTATAAATTCCTGTCACACGGTCACACACACACATAAAGGCGCATTCCTTGTCAGACAGGAGACATCCCATCGATTGCAGCTGCTTCTCATAGACATTGTGCCTTTCTGGCTCAAAGCTTGAATAAAAGTGGTAAATGCACACAAACCCACAAATTAAACTTGTGAGGTGTGGCTTTTAGTAGTTATTAGGTATATGTTTCATCTATTCACAGTTGTGCATAAGTGAAAAGATCTCAGTAAGTCAGTACAATGCTTTACCTTTTTACAATTTGTCTTTACAAACACACAATCCTACAAAATTGGAACATTTTGGTGTTTATATAACAAAGTACAGTTTTTTTGAGTCCTACAACAAAACATACAGACCTAGAGTACAGACACTGCATATAAATATACAATGTGTGTGTGTGTGTGTATGTGTGTGTGTGCTTGAATGTGTGTGAATATCACTGATTCATATATGTTGCTGTCAGACTCATGACAAGAGGGCGCTGGGTCAGTGTGAGTGCCCTGTTCCAAAGATTGTCTTTCTTTCAAACACAACACTTTATTTATAAAAAAAAAATTACAAATGCGTGGGTCTTTTGGACTTTGCTCCAACCCTATGAACAAAAAAAAAAAGAAATTCTTAATATCTCAAATGTTCTTCCTAGACATCTATTACATTAAATATAGATCAGCTCTTTTCAAGCTCACATGCTTCTACTGAAGTTTCATAAGAAACTTTAACAATATTCCAATCAGTGCTAGGGTATGCCAAATACAACAAAGTACGAAATCAAAAGTCATGTTTTCATATAAATACATCTTAGCAGAAACATGACTGAGAACTTTAAATCTTCTGAGGTACCTCTAAGCAAGAACATTTTCTTTGTTACACGTTTGCTGTTTTGTGGGGCAGTGCATGTTGTTTTCACAGTTTCTTGCTGGCATCAAATTTGGTCTTTGTTTAGTAAAAGATTCTGATCATATTCAAGTCAATAAAAGGTTGAGCTGTATACAATAATGAGATAAGCAGTGATAAGCAGAAATTTGCAGTGGTTCCTCCACTGAGCAAAGTGATAAACACAGTACTATACGTTCCTTCCTTCCTTCTTCTTCTTTTTTTTTTTTTAATTCTCAAAAATGCAATAGTAATAATACGTAATTGTGACCCTGTAAGGGTATTACTATACATCTCATTTAATGCTGACAATATTTATAGCTTTCTCACTTAACCCCTTAACTGTCACCCCCCATTTTTGAACATAGACATGAAAGTGCACTATCCAAACTTAAATTGATATAATTAATGAACGCACGCTTTTGAATACAGTTACAGTACCTTTTTTTTTTTTTTAAGGAGACAATTAGCAGATTTTTATGTGAAATCATTTTAAAAATATATATTTTTAATTATTTTTTAAAATAAATATTTACAAAATAGTTTTTAATCCAAAATTGCTGTAAAATGAAAGCCTCCTGTTATGATGTAGATTTTCTGAGGTGCATTATTGTCGTAAATTAATCTATTGCTGTTCCTACATAATTTGTAACACAAAACAGTAGTAAAAAATCTATTTAGGAGTCTTAGACCTTTCCAATGATATATAGTTTGTCATGATTAGATTTAACTGTAATATAGTAAAGGCATCCTGCCAGCAGGACGGTGACAGTTAAGGGGTTAAAGACTCCATGAAATGGCTTTATGAGCGGAGTTTTCATTCCTGTGTCCTGTCCATTGAAACTGAAAGTCAGGATGGGGGATACAGGATAGGACTGTCTGATCACAGCCATGAATCAATATTTTCATATATATTGGAATTAGGAATTACTAATTCCAATTATGGTATTAGGAAGGAGAGAGTATTGGAGTATTGGACCAACAATTTTATTTGCCCCATAAACAAGATATGTCATGAGTATTTTTTTTTTTTAGCTTTTTTACAGGAAGAGAAAGACTGAATTTTGAATGTGCAACTGCTAAATTATACAGACTTGTATATAGATGGCCTCAAAGCTAACAAACATAGACTAAAATCAACAAAATTCAAATTATGAATTAATATTACCATTTTAAAGACATTAAGCTACACAAAGTTAAACATTTTTTAAAACATATTTTGAGGCTTCAGAAATTTCAGTTAGACAGCTCTGTTAGTTGAAGGGATGTACATTAAATTTTCATTGATTTAACATTGATTATCAGTGTCTGGGGCTGCAATAAAAATATGTGCATTTCAAGTTTTATCAAAAAGAACATAAAATCTCAGGAATTGCTATAGCCACAGTAGTACACAGCAGTGGTAGCATCAGACAGTACAGTTGAGATTAGGTTGGAACCCTGCAAAGGTACATGGGGGACCCCATAAGAGAGACATTGCTCAAAAGCCACCTCATCCACCATTTCACTAGAACCTTGATTCTGGGCTGCTGCAGGGGCCTGTGAGTGTGGCTCAGAAATGTTGTGCTTATACGTGTGACGGGCAACAGGAAGTGACAGCTCCTCGTATAGATGCTTCATCTGAGAGTTGGAACTATAATGGTCATCCAAAGTTGAAGGACAGTTCAGGTAATCAGGAGGCATGGCTTGATGAGAAGAAGAGCTTCTGTTAAAGATGGTGTGAGATATTGGGTGGGCAAGAGAATTAAGATGAGTACCAGAACTGTGACTGGTTTGTTGTTTGGTACTCTCAGTAAGAAGTTGCTGTGGGTGTGCATTGTTCATTAGATTGAGCGGTGTATTGTTGGAAGTGTGTGAGTTAGGATTTGTATGTGTGTTGACACTGCAGTGAGTAATGCTGTGAAAATGTGTGTTTGTCAGTGATTTCATGTTGCTATGACCGTGCATGTTGGTGAGAATGTTTGTGTTTTCCTGAAAGTGGTGCTCTTGGTGGTTATGGTAGCTGTATGCTGGCTGATGGTGATTGTCCTGAAGGGAAAAAAACTCAGTTGTCTCAGCGTCCATAGGAGAGGGGTCGGGTGTAGGCAAGCTGTAGGGCTCAAACAAAGTCTGGTTCTCGCAATATGGAGGCAGCCTAGCTTGGGACAGTTCTGAATATCCAACACTCAAGCCCTCCATGCCCAGAGGGGTCTGAGCATCCCCCATCCCAGGAAGCACAAAGCTGGAGTCCATTCGTTTATTTCGTTTCACCTGTTTACGACGCCGTGGCCGATATTTGTAGTTTGGGTGGTCTTGCATATGTTTCACTCTGAGACGTTCTGCCTCTTCAACAAATGGACGTTTGTCCACTATTGGTAAAGCCTTCCATGACTTACCTAAAAATTATATGAAAGGGAATATAATATAAATTATATAATGAATTCAACACATTCATGAGACTGAACGTTTATAAAAAATGATTTTGTAAATACATAGTGCACTAATAGCATAGTCTCTAATTGTTACTTATCACACTTAATGGTACATAATTTCATACTATCTGCAAATTACATTATTACAACAGTAGATAAAATATAAACCAAACATTTTAGAGCAGAAAAAAAAGTTTCTGTTAAATCGTTATATAAATATAAATTACATTAAAGATTATATCATAAATGCATACTACAAAGCTAAATGTTGTGTGGTTTACTGGCAACATTGCTTATTAACTTACAATTGTTTTCATTTTCATTTTGGCACTGCATAGATGTTAGCCAATTTATTATAGGCATAAAAAAGTAGTGTAAAAAAGTACAAAAATAGTTCCTGTAAGTACTAAAATGTAACCTGTAAGTAATTTCAAACTAAATATATTTTAAAAGAACAGAAAAAGTTGTAAATAATTGCAAGAAATATTTTACACATTGTTCGCACATGGAAAAAGCTGGTAAAAGAAGAAGAAGAAGAAGAAAAAAACTCTCACTTTGCACATACTGAATGATAATAATACGACATTAGCGATGCACTGAATCTTATTTTATATCACCTTGGGACAATAATAACTTCCATATTTAATGCGTCGGTGAAGTCGAGTTCTTGTTTTAAATATGACGCCACTGTGGATTTTTCCCCACATTATTATTATTATTATTATTATTATTATTATTTTTAACTGCATTCATGAACCTAAATTTTCCTGTTAATAATCAATGATAATGTAAAAAAAAAAAAAAAAAAAATTATAATTCTGTTAAAAGCTGTTTGAATATGTCTTTTGAAATAATGCACTTGTTTACATAATGCAAAACATATGACATTAACAAGAAAGAAAAGAAAAGAAAAGAAAAGAAAAGAAAAGAAAAGAAAAGAAAAGAAAAGAAAAGAAAGATTACAAAGACAAATAGTCATTAAACAAAAAAAAAGCATACTCACCAAGCATTTTACTGAGCTCTGCATTGTGGAGATCAGGGTTTTGCTGCGCAAGCCTCTTGCGCTCATCTTTCGCCCACACCATAAATGCGTTCATCGGCCTGCGGATGCGCGACTCGCTCTTTTCGCGCCCGGGACCCGCTGAAGAACGTATCTCGTGTTTTACTTTAGTGTCAGAAAGCGGACTGAGCGGGTCCATCCACGCGCACTGCCTCATGCCCGACATCAAAACTGAACTGGTGCCTCGGGTCTGGCTCGGGTCGTCACTGGCGTAACCCGCATCGGGACTGCTCATCTCCTACACGCACCGGGCACGTATCCTTGGTGATCACCGATGAAATTGTAGCCTCAGGGTGGCTTGAATATCTTATCCTTTAATGTTCACCGCTCAGTTTCCTTTCTCTGAATGCATACAGTATATTCGGCAGTAAGGTCAGAAGTGCATAGAGAGTTATCAGGCAGCTTTAAACTCAGTTGCCACCAATCGCGACCGGGGTGGGCGGACCGCAGTGTGAAAGGTGTGAAGGAATCCTTGTTCAGAGCGTTTCGCCCCACGGGAGACAAGACTGCAAAACATTTTGATTTTCGGGAGGTCAGCTTAAAATAAAATAAGATAAAATAAAATAACCATACTTTCAGGACGCAATCGGTTGCTTCACATGCAACCTACAATAAAGTTATGTTTCCGACTTAATTCATAGCCAAAATACATTGCATGGGTAGATTTTAATCTAAATTTTATTTTAATAGGAAGTAGAAGAAGAAGAAAAACTTTATTCAAACGTTTGGCTGTTGGTTGGCACGTACAAAGGTTTAAATATTTGTTACACAAGTACAAGATAAACGCAGAGTTTGGTTTAGGATTAATATCCTGCCAGCAGATGTAGCCTACCTGAATTTGCAAACAGTAGTAGCAGTAGTGAAGGATTGTCACGCGTTGATAATGGTATGCCAAGTGCGCACGAAGAGAAAGGTGTTACATTGTATTGTATGCAGTGTATTCTGTTGAATGTACTCTCAATTTCTCATACCTATGAATTAAGTTGTAGTGGACTTTATCATTAATGTTTGTCGGAGGACTGACTCTAGTATAGTAGGCTACAAAGCAGCTAATGTGATCTGAGTGATTTTAAAATCACATTTTACATCTGTAATGCAATTTATATTAATAATAAATAAATAAAATTAATAAAACAGTTTATTTAATATTGGGGCAATTTTGCTGTTACCATGGTAAAGAGATCCCTGTGGCAAAAGCAATGTCATGCAAGGTTTCTTGTGTGTTTTTGCTTTAATGGACGCTGTAAAATATATGCATGTTAATTTGAAAATGTTCATGTTTTGAGAACTAAAAGGTCCCTATCTGCTAATGTGCAGTGTTACGGGAGCAATTGGGAACTTTACCAAAACCACATCCTGTTTTTGCTTACCTTGATTTGAATTTTTACTCTCTAACTCTTAATGTTAGTTTGGCTGTATGTCTGTATGCTTATCAGAAGAGCATTTTATTTTTCTTTCTTATAGTGTGTCAAAGCAGCACATTAGCTAGAGAGAAAACTCTACATTTATCAATACACAAAATCACTGTCTCAACAACTCACCCCTCCCCATCATACACATCAAAGCAACAGTTTTTACTGCATTCTGACACAGAGGTAATGCCCTCCATACTGGCACTGTAGTATATATACTATTTTACTTCTAAAGAACCAATGCACCACACTTGCGTGTCTGTGCAATGGTGAGTGCAAACACATATACAGCTTTTGTCTGACTCATGTAAAGTTCCCCGGCACTCAGGAGCCAATGCTATTGTGTAATTCCCCACAAAGGCTTGCCTGGCGACAGTATGTGTGTATATTCATGAGTGTGAGCCTATGTGTGGATATATTTGTGAGGGAGAGGGTGTGTGCCTCAAGGCGGACAGTATGTGCTCCTACGCCAAGGACAGGAAGCAGTTTGTAGTGGACAGGAAATGCAAGCTGAAGCACTACGGTCTAGATAAGGGTGAGAGACCTCTCCTATACACAACACAGACACAAAGACACACACATACATTTACTTACCTAAACTGGGACATTTTTATACACCTTAACTGTTTTATATACAGACAGTTATAAATACTAAAACCTAACCAAATTTTTTTTATTAATATTTTACACAATTTTTTATCAGGAGGTTTGTGTTTAGCTCAGTGCCGGGTACAAATTTGTTCCCAAAATATGGTAAATAGGTACACACACCCAAACATCAACCTTTTGCTCCATACCAGACTCCCCTAGGCCTTACTGGTGCCTCATATACATGTTAACACTCTAAAAAAGGTAAGCAGAATCAGTTGGGCAGGCTTGTACTGAGGTCTGGGCAGGCTAGGGTCGGAGCCAATAGGGCAGGCAGAACAAACAGAATAGGCAGATCTTTAGCAGAGGGGAGCTTGGGGAGGGGACCACCTTGGAAAACCGATACACCACAGTAAGAATGACCAATTTGGGGGAAGGCCTGTGACGAGTTTCAGGGCAGTGTGGACCAAGGAAGGGAGGGGGTGAGGAGGGAGGCTTATTGGAACATTTATTCTGAGCACAAAACGAGCAGGCAGCAACAAACTGATGGACCTCCTCAACAATAGAAGGCCACCAAAACTGCTGGCAGATGGATACCAGGATCCTCCTCAATCCTGGACAAGTCATTGTACAGAGGACCAGATCAATTTAGGTACAAATAGTAGGTTCTCTGGGCATCCTCTGGGTATCCCCTGGGCATCTCAGCCATCAAAAAGGCCTCCATAAACAGCACCTCGGTGTCCCAAACAACAGTCAACACTACCTGTTAAAGCCAGATGACTGACAAAGAGTCACTGAAGAGCTGGAGAAGTGTTCATGACCAGATCAAAAGCAATTACAGAGACAATGCAGAGCATTTGACAACTAAGGAAAATCAAGAAGCATGTTGGCTCCTTGCAGGCAACAAAACAGCTGGCAGGCCAAAGGAAACAGGTCAGGAGTAGATAACTCAGGGTCCAAGGCAGACTGGAGACAATAATCAGGCAGACAAAACCAGGCAGGGGCCGGCAAGGAAGGTAAAGACAGAAAACCCTGAAGCTAAAAGGCAAAGAAAGATCTGGTGTAGAATAGAAAGCATGGCAAATTAATAGAGCAGGAAATAAAAAGGGTAACAAGAGAGCAGGTAAACAGATTAATGTCACAGAGAGGATGGGGCCTCCAAGTTTTCTCTTGAGCATAGATGGCAAAATCTCATCTCAGCTGAGATGTCAACTAAACACTTAACTGATGCTGTTTTGTGTCTACGGAAAATAATGATGACATTTATTTAATTAATTAATTAATTAATTAATTAATTAATTAAATTCTTTCTGCATTTTATTTTATTTCATTGATTTTATTGATTTATTTTGGTGTGTGTCTCTTTGTTAATGAGGGATTTGTGAAGTAAAAATTGTAGTTTTTATTTTGAAGTACAAAAAATAAAATTAGACCCTTGGGGTCATTTTGTTTTTCTGTGACCGAATTATTACAGAGGACCCCAAGAGACATGTTGTTATAGTGATATTATTTTTCATTGTAATTCAATGTCACATACATTACGGCAGCATTGTCAAAGCAATCCCCATTCACACAGATCTGGAAATTAAAAGCTGAATGGCAGGTTAGTAGCAGGTAATGTCACTTTGTAAAGAAACATTTGAGGACATTTTTTTTCTATTTATTTCTCATAATAACACATTGGCAGATGACCATTATCCTGGTCATGCCGAACCTATATCTAAATATGTTACAATTCAAAATTAAATGCACATAGTTTGTAAGGAGCATGTCTTCCCCAACTTACTTTATTTACTGACATTATAACAATAATCAAAACTGACCAAGTTGTTCTTTAAATGTTTTGTGCTATCTTTAATTAAATCAAATGCCAGTTGTTTATGTTGTTTTTTTAATCTATGTGTTGGCAAATGTTCCTGTTCAAATGATTTAAGTTAAATATTTCCTTATGAAAATCAATGACATGTCCATTTTGACCCTATCAAAGCATCACCAACTACACATACATACTGTACATACATACACAACACATAGGCTGGGTGATACTGATTACCACAATATTACCACAACAGTGAGAGAGAGATGTGAAGGACACAGACAGAAAGAGCTCCAAAAACAAATAAAGAGGAGTCAGAAGAGAATAGTGAGAGTGATTTATTGTATTTTAACTGCCCCATTGTTCTCCTAAATACAGATATGATGACCTGGGAACTATGAACTGAGTTTAGCTTTGGTGAGAAATTGTCAGAATCAGATATTTTAGGCCAACATGCACACACAGACTCAAACACAGACATATCAAACACTGAATATTGATTCTGACTTTATTGAGTGAACTGCTTTGATTCAGAGATAGACACGTTTGAATAAAAGTTAATCATCATCTATCAGTGTGCATTAGTGCATGTCGAATCGATCTCTCACAATTCTATCATATATGACCAGTTGGGGTACTGAAAAAAAAAAAAAACACACACACATTGCTTAAACACACACACATATACACTGGTATTCCAATCATTATGGGGACATTCCATAGCTGTAATGGTTTTCCACTGTACAAACTGTATTTTCTACCCACTTACCCTAACCCTACATCTAATCACCTCACACAAAACTACAGGCGTTTCGATTTCATTTTCAAATCACTTCATTATGTATGATTGATGAGCTTGTTTTCTAATGGGGGCCTAAAAGTTCAAAATTTACTGGTATTACTATACTTGTGGGAACATTTGATCCTCATAACAGTTATTACACGTACACACATGCACGCATACACAAATCTGGCCTACTTTTTACACAAAGATTGGCTTTCTATAAACTGTAATTTTATGATGAAGAGTTGTGTGTGGATCTGTGTTTCTCAGTTCTGGTCTTGACGACCAACTCTGAACACTTTGTATGTCTCTCCTGTCTAAAAAACCTGATTCAGATCATCAGCTTGTTAGGAGAGAGCTCTATGAACTGAACTTAAAGTGTGTCAGATAAAGACATACAAAATATGCAGAGCAGTAAGTCACCACAACCGAAATTCTTTTGTGTTCCATAAATGAAAGATTGTCATACACGTTTGGAACAAAATAAGGTAAATAATAAAATAATCTTAATTTTCTGTAAACTATTCTCATACCTTTACCTTAATTCTATTTTTAAAGAAACTATTCATCTCAGATGAAGCAAAAAGTGTTTTGAAGCAAAAATCTTTTAAATCACTCCTTTGATTCTTTCCTTTTTTTTTTTTTTAATTGAGCAAAGTGAAACACATAGATCGACAGCAACATCTTGACAGTGACTTATACATAAGCTGAAATCAGTCATAAATATATACACCCACATATACACAAATGAGACAGAAAAAACAAAAGGAGAGGAAAGAACGGGAAGGAAAAAACAAAGCAAAACAAAACAAAACAAAACAAAACAAAACAAAACAAAACAAAACAAAACAAAACAAAACAAAACAAAAAACAACAAGACAGACCAAGCTGTAAATGTATGGATGTGGTAGTTTAAACAGGTACAGAGATAAGTTAAATCCATACGATTTAATGATAATACGATAAGACCTGACTCCCGTACCAGTGAATACCTTTGGTTATCATTTTTATCTTTTTTTTTTCTCCAAAAAGGGGTACTAGGCCATCACGACAGGCACCACCAGACCAGGCTCCCCTAGTCTGGGTGTGATCCGATGGATGACTGTTCATTATTAATATTCGTGTATATAATTGGCTGTAATCCTGATGTTCACTAATTAGCTCCCCAACCAGAGACACCACATCCAGCTCAGATTATACTCTTATTCCGAAAAATTAGGAGAGATAGGGCTGCGCCGGCAGAGGCAGCAAATGGAGGGAGCAGGTGACCCAAACTAAAAAGCAGATAGTGTCCATGCCGACAAGATGCGTCAACCAGGCCCACCGACAGGGACAAAGCAGCTTCAACACAAAGAGAGCCTATGAACCATCAAGTTATGAACCAGGCTAATACATAATACACACATACATAACAGATACAGATACAGATACAGATACAGATACATATACATATACATATACATATACATATACATATACATTTACACACACATTTACACACACACCCACACACATATACATACTTATAAACATACACACATAGGTGCATACTTACACACACACACACACACACACATCAATACTACGACAACCACCACTTCTACATCTACTGATAATAATAGTAATAATAATAATAATAATAGTAATAATAGTATTTAGTATTGATAATAGTAATAATATGTAGAATTTATAAGTATCTTACAAAAAGAAATAGGACATCATCATAGTCAGTTATCATATAGCTATCATATAATTACAATATAAACGTACCTTCAGTTACATACTCAAATAATCCTTTGATTATTTCTGATTTATTTCCCACTCTTGTGCATAGCATGTCATCACTCTCATCATGCACCTTCCTTGTTCCTGTACTCTCTCTCTCTCACTCTAGATCCATTTATAATTCTCCTCTTACAATTAGTATTTTTATATTGTTTATATAAGAATGTTTTAACATGCGAATTGATTTCAATCATTAAACTGAATTGATTTCAACCACTGAGTTGAACCAAGAACTAAACCAATAAATTAGATTCTTTGTCCTCAAAATATAATGTGCAATACACATACACACACACAAACACACACACACACACAGACAATGAGAAGTGATTTCACACTTTAGCCTTGCTACTAACTTCCCATGTGTACGTCAGCTGAGCAGCTTCCCTCTTCTGATCTCTGCATAGATAGAGTGCCTATCACTCAAAACACACACATTTGCCTAGCTATCTAAATGGGGACTTTCCATAAACATATATTTTTTATACATGCAGTTATAAAGTCTAAGTCAGAAAACTATAAATATGGTTAAGTAGGCACATACACGCAAACACACACAAACATTGACTTTGAAAAATTGATTTTATATCAGGTTAACGATATTTTCCATCACCTAATCTAGTCCCTACCCTTAAGCATGACCCTCACAGAAACCTGTACAAACCACTAGATATAAATGTAAATGTCATAGGAAGGGAAGAGTTGAGGCAAGGATTATTAGAATAAGCAAGATGAAAGAATATCTAAAAATATGAGAGACAACCACAGTCCAACATGACAGATTACCCTAGGCCAAGACAATAAGTGATAAACTAAGACTAACAAAAAGTGCTAACATGTACAAGGGAAAAACATTAAACTAAACAAGACACAAGTAAAATTACTCTAAAACCATGGAAACATGATTAGTAACTATGGAAACTAATAGATGCTGAAACTAAGCACAAAATGAACTGAAACAAAAGGTATTAAAGAAAAAAAAGAGTCTCTGAAGCAAAACAAAACACAGGTGAAATGTGACAGTAAACATGACATATAAGCTTTTTTTTTTTTAAACTAGTGAGGTCTGACTCACTAATCTGTATTCAACTGGGTTCACTATATTATTGAAAACATTTGTCAAAAGTATGGAGATTTTTGACCTCACAAGTATAGTCAAGCCTGCTCTCTCACACACACACAAACACTCATAAAACATGCATGCATGCATACATACATAAGTAGAAAATTCTTGTATGTGAGATTTCTCAAATATCCAAAATGTAAATGTAATATAATTTGAAAAAATAGTATAATATGCTTTTATTTTGTTAACTTTTACTACTTGGGTGTTCTGAGTGTACATTGTTAAGTGGTTATTAAGATGGTTGCTGTTTCCGGTGGTTATATGTGGGATCTTTAAATGTATGTATGTGTGAGTAGGTCTTGCTGTCAGCACTTAATAGGAAGGTTTAAAAGATCTGGCTCAGCACCATCCCAAATAGACCTTATCCCCACAGCAAACCTTTATCAGATGGCCTTGTGGCCTTACAATAACAGTGGCGCTATCAGTCAAGCACAGGCTTTATCTGGCATCCCTGCCCTATAACAACAATAAATACACTGACTCAGTTATGCGTCCAACCTCAGTCTAGCCTCATTCCAACAACAACAAATAGATGAAAAAAAAAAAAAGAATAAGTGGAACAACTGCACTTGCACTTTAAATGTAACTATATTTATTTCATATATTTGAGTGGATTAAATTAAAGTTAAAGATGATCCACTTTACTCGAAACCAACAGCTCACTGTATCTAACAATTCAGCCAAAGAGAGACAGCAATTTTTAAACCCTTTATAAGGAAAAATAACTAATTTTTCACACAAGTCCCTAAAGTTGACAAAGAGAATCAAATCAAACAAACAAGACAAAAATATATACTTTGTCATTTAGTTATTGAGGAAAATGATCCAGTGTTAAATATTTGCGAGGTGCAAAAGTATGTGAATCTTTGCTTTGAGGATCTGTTGTGACCCCTTTTTGAAGCAATAACTGCAGGTAACATTTTTTGTAACTGCTGATCAGTCCTGCACAACGACTTGTTTGTGATGTTGGTGG
>JAHKKF010517542.1:1675-15252 GCA_019740295.1 Labeo calbasu | reverse complement strand
AAAAAAAAAACAAAAAAAACCTTACTTTCAAAAGTTATTTGGGAATCAAACTGAGATGACGAAACTTTAAAACAAGCTGCTTTAATATATCAAGACATGCTGCAAAATTAATAATACTTTCATCAACAAAAAATACTTTTACATTTAGGTATTTAGTCATGTGTAGCTAAACATTCATCTACAACTATCAGGACACCAGGGTTGTGCTCCATTTAAAATTGGAATGAAAATGCCTTTTAAACACCACTTAATTTACTGAATTTGAATTGGATTAAACTGATATATAGAAAACAGGATGTAGAATTGCAATTTAAATTTAGAAAAATAAATTAAACATTAAAATAAATAGGAATGTCATCTTAACTAAAAATGCATAAAGGCCCGTTTGAAAGTATAAAAATAACAGATGGACAGACAGATATGGACAGACAGACAGATAGATAGATAGATAGATAGATAGATAGATAGATAGATAGATAGATAGATAGATAGATAGATAGATAGATAGATAGATAGATCTGTGTTCCACTTTCAAGGACTAGACTAACCAGCAAGTTATGTCTGGTCACCAGCATGGACCAGCCTTGACCAGAAGTTCATGCCAGTGTCAGCTGTTTTTTTCGCAGTGTCATTAAAATAATTAAGAGAATCCACTTTCTGAATGAGAACTTAATGCTATTTTGTTTCATTTCTGTTTTGTATGTTATGTTTATAGCATTTCAGGCTTATGTTTTGTTATCCTTGAACAAGAGATAAGATATTAGACTCAGAAGCTGAGGAGCAGCTGGGGGCCTGAAGGATCAGGTGATTTGGGTTGCAGCCTGGAAAGCCCCATATTACTTCAGGAGGGCGCTCACTGAGAAAGCAGATTAAGAGTGCCGGACTATACACACACGCTTGAATCAGAAAACGTGGACATGCATACAAACACCATATTCTACATGAAGCTGGCGTGCCGTTCGAGCTCAAAGACACAGTTCAGAAGAGCGAACACACACATGCCGACACATTCAGAGACCCTCCCTTTCTCTCTTTCCTGACTCAGCGGTTTTGGAGGAAACCTGTGTTGCTTTGAAGAGGCAAGAATCTATCATTACTTGAGAGATGTAGAAAAAGAAAGCAAGCAGCGAGAATAAGTGCTCCATTGTCTACCCCGTCACCCCACCTTCCCCCTCTGCCTTCGAAAAAATAATTGTGTTGTCCTAATTACAGAGAGGAACTTCAACAGGTGCGGAGATCTGCACCTGGAGGAATGGGTGTATATCTCTGTATGTGTGTGCGTGTGTGTTTGTACGGCCGTCCGTCTGAGCAATGCAGACACCCTTTTATGGACAGGGCAGACAGTGACACAGAAAGAGGATGGGGAGGCTGACTGTTCACATCAACACTGGCATCACTGACCCATGGCTGTATGACCAGTGCGCCTGAAAAACATCTTTACTGCTTTAACCCAAATAATAATCATCAATTATTCCATGATGAACGGATGACAAGTTCAAAACAGCCCCTAGACAGTCTCGCTCATAAACCGCACAGATTGGCAAATCAGAAGTCGTATAGTAACTTAATTGATAAAATTTCCACCACAGAAAGGCTGAATCATGACTCATACAAATCTGCCACCGACTTGAGACGATGACATGGCGCGGATGATGGGGGTTTAAAACAAACGAGGGCTGGTGCCGGTGGCTGGACGTATTAAAAATCCGGTGTGATGTAAACGGCTCTCACGGGACTGCATTCTTACCGTAAAAACGACATGATGAAACAATTGACCGGAAAGGACTGAGATCTGGCACGTTGTCAAGATACAGCGCGGGAAAGACAACAAGCTGTTACAATAAGTGTGGATTAAAGGTTTGATATGACGTCAGTGGACGTCTTGGGAATTTATTTTTTTTCTTCATATCCTCAAAAACATGTAAATCTAAACAAATGAAGCAAGGATGGGCTTGACGCCACTACCATTCATTGCTTCGTTTAGGTCAAGAACAGTGATGTTTATTTTCGAACGTCACTGTAAGTGAGAAGGCTGTTTCTCAGGAATAAGAAACTTAACAGTAACATGTAACAGATAGTTTTGTCTACACCAAATTCACACTTAGCCCTGGGTTAGGCAACGTTTCATACTTGCAAGGGGGTTTAGCACCGCTTTGAACTCTGGGATATGACATTAGCAGCCCTTTAGCTGGATGGAACAATGCAGTGCATGTTCTTCTATGTAAACATGTACGCCTTACTGACGTGTTTGACCGTTGCGCGTCTTTTGCAGCGCCCTTGACGCGACGTTCTAAAATGTTAAACTTAGAATGAATGACTAAATAAACAAATAGCCTACACACGTAACGTTTTTAGACATCTTGCCTTTTCAGATTCCAATAGAACCTGCTTCTCTGTGAGTGACTAGAATGGACAGACAACTAACTAGTCTATGAACCGCGTCAGTGCTTACCTCATTAAATATTCCAATGATTTGTACAGTCTCAGAACCTTCCACGCACTGTGTTTAGTCTCCATATCTTAGGAAACTGTTACATGCGTTAACTGGAGGGCAGAGAACGTATTATGTGTTTGCTTTTTTAATTGTTTGAGACTTAACACAACCAGAGCGGATTTACGCGGAGATGACTTTTGCGGAGATGAGCAAACAGGTAAAGCATCCGTCATGAGATGTATTAGTCCAATTAATGTTGTTGACCTCATAAATATGTAAAACATTAATTCTAAATGTAGAAAACCCGACTACAATGGATTAATCACTAGCGCATGGTAAACATGAACTGTATGAATAGAATGAAACGCAGGATAACCCTTAATTAGCCTGTGTTTACAAAGGGTTTACCCAGGCGTCGAACTAGTAGGCCTATCTAAATGCTATATTACCCTTGCAAATATTTACCGTTGTAACCATAGGTTACACTAAACACCATAGAAACACCACAGAGTTATTACTGCAATAAAATAGTGTTAACTTTGGTATTAGTTGAACCGTCATCAAATAAAGAATTTAAAAGAAGATAAATAAATCCCAGATGTATTTATTATGGTTTTCAGTAGTAACAATAACTATAGTAACTGTGGTATTTAGGCATAAACTAACTAGTCACATGGTTGCCCTGGTAAATGTTCATAAAAGAGCACCTGCAAGTGTCAGTATTTCCACTATTAACAGTTACGGTATATAATAAGTATATATACATATATATATTTAAATCTTATAGAACACATCTTTAAAATATTTTAGGATACTGATCCTCATTAATGCAAGTCATGATAGGTGATTTTTTTAGTGGTGACCAGTGGAGTCTAACTAATCGTTGAGTCCACTGCGATCATGCCACCCAGTGTTGATTAATAGAACAGCAGGTGGCCACC
This sequence comes from Labeo calbasu, assembly GCA_019740295.1. Classification (NCBI taxonomy): domain Eukaryota; kingdom Metazoa; phylum Chordata; class Actinopteri; order Cypriniformes; family Cyprinidae; genus Labeo; species Labeo calbasu. The sequence continues at coordinate 11,877 of JAHKKF010517542.1, read as the reverse complement.
ACTTTTCCCTTTTCCCACCAGCCTCTCACAAACATTATGAGAATGCATTAATAATAAAAAAAAGAACGTGCCAGTAGGTTACATGTAATTTTTATTACAGAAATGTGAAAAGAAAATATTATCAATGCAATTGATTTATTTGATCGTAACAGCTTTGTAGTGTCATATTTAGTAAGATTAACAGTGGAAATAAACCTACAGAACATGAATACTGTGTAAAATAACAAACTGGAATTTATCATTGCAACCAGGCAATGAATCCTCTAGCATAAACCTTTAAGGTAACTAATGCAATGAATTATACATATTCATAATGAAGTCAGTGTATATCCATTAAAATACAACAGATGTGACAGGCAAACAAAAAAAAAAAAAAATGTGTGTATGTATGTATGTAGCCTACTAGTGTCTAAAGACTGGTAGTTTCTCTATGCATGAACTAGATCATGTTCATAATTTGACAACTACAGTCTAGTCCGCTGATTAGCAGGAAGTTCATCCTGGTCGAACCCCCACAGGAATGTTCGCAGGCGTGTCACTTCCTTCATTAGCTCGGGGCTTGGGATTGGCTGAGTCAGGTCCAGGCGCGGTGTCTCATTAGGCAGGATAAGAGGAGGATGGTCCAAGAAACTCTCAAAAATATCTTAAAATATGTGAATAATATCAAATATTTATGTATTATGTATATTAAAAATTTAGTACATTACATGTAAATACACTACAGTGAGATTTGTGTGAAAAAAAGTATTTTATGGATGTTTTTATTTGATTAAAAAATACAATAAAAACAATCATATTTTAATATTTGATTACAATGTAATTTTCTATATTAATATTTTAAAATGCAATTTATTCCTGTGATGCAAAGCTGAATTTTCAGCATCATTACTCCAGCCTTCAGTGTCACATGATCCTTCAGAAATCATTCTGATTTGCTGCTCAAGAAACATCTCTTAATATTGTCAATGTTGAGAACAGTTAAATTTTTGTAGATTAAAGGCATTTTTTAAACAATTTACCACATTCTTGCTAAATAAAAGTATTAATTTCTTAAAAATCATAAAAAAACTGACCCCAAAACTTTTTAAGAGTAGAGTATATTATATAAGTAGATATTAAATAGTTTGACAGGCATATTATCTTTAGTATATACTGTAAAAATGCATTAATTTATTTAGGTTGTTACTCACCACCTCCAAGTTCGGTACCGAGAGGTGGAGCCCATGAAGACGGTGGGGCTCTTGTCGGTCCAAGCTTATAATGAGTGAGAAGATGGTGAAGCTGGGAGGGATTTAGCAAAGGATGTTCTTCCTGTAAGCTTGACCAGGATGACTGAGGAGCAGAGTGATATTTTATCATCATGTGACTGAGTTATAGATGTGAAAGCATTGTGTGGTCAGGTTGTTCTTAAACTCTCACCTGAATAAGGCGGGTCTTAGGTATGCACAGGAAGTTGACCGTAACCGACAGCTTCTTTAGAAACTCTGACGCAATATCTCCAAGGCCTGCTCCTTGTAGCCAGTCTAAGACCAGGTCCAGATTAGTTCGAATTTGAACGGCACGTGACCAAGAGAACAGACTATCTGTAAAAGACGGAACAAATGATTAATTTTCAACCTCACACTTTCATAAACTCATTGCCATCATATCCTGCTCAAGTCAACTGCTGTCATCGCTGTGCAAAACCGTGCACAAACACAACTGTGTTTATGAAAGACTGTAAATTCTCACCTCTCTCCAAGAGTGTGTTGAGAAGAGACGTGTTTGTGAAGAAAAAGAGGTAGCCAAATGTTTGGGAGGTTAGTGGTGGAGAGAGGCAAGCTTCTCTGGAGAGCTGCAGAGAGCAGCGATACACTTCCACCAGTCCAGCGACGGTGGGCGGCAAAGTGGAGCCGTCTTCTTCCTCATCTCCTTCCCCCTCATTACCAGCTCTGTCCTTCGCTCCTGCTTTTCCCTTTTTCTTCTCCTCACTGGAGAATGGGTTAGTGTCTAACAGTGCTGGGAGCAAAGAGTATAACGTCTGACAGAGAGAGGAAAATGAGTTATGAATACATAAAATGCTTTATATAAATGTGTCATTCAATATCCACAGATGCACATTCTCTCACCTTGGTCAGATGGTAAACACACTGCTGAAAGGTGTGCATAATGACATCATCCAACTGTGCCAACGCCTCAGAACAGGTGTCCATATCAGCAGAAAGAACAGGGTCACCTGGGGCTACAGGTTAGGATAAGACAAATCATGAAGAAACAGGTAGACCTTTTCTTTAAAGGAGAAGTTCACTTCCAGAACAAAAATGTACAGAAAATTCACTCTCCCACTTGGCAACCAAGATGTTCATGTCTTTCTTTCTTCAGGCGTAAAGAAATTATGTTTCTTGAGGAAAACATTTCAGGAATATTCTCCATATAGTGGACTTCTGTAGTGCCCACGAGTTTGAACTTCCAAAATGCAGCTTCAAAGGGCTCTAAACTATCCCAGCCAAGGAAGAAGGGTCTTTTTTAGCAAAACAATTGGCTATTTTCTAAAATAAATTACAAATTATTTACTTTTTAACCTCAAATCCTCGCCTTGTCTAGCTCTGCGATGTGCATGTGTACTCTGTGCACTTTTTTGTAAAGGGTGTTTGATCTTCTTTGCACATTCACTTTGTAAACTCTGGGTTGGTACTTCTGCAGCGATGTAGAACGATTTTGAAGTTGTAGGAGCAAATGAGATGGGAGTTTATCGACCTACCATAACTGTATTGACCCGGATTACACAGAGTACGCATGCGCATCACAGAGCTAGACAAGATGAGCATTTAAGGTTTAAGTACATAAATTGTACATTTTTTTAGAAAATAACCAATCGTTTCACTAGATAAGACCATTCTTCCTTGACTGGGATCATTTAGAGCCCTTTGAAACTGCATTTAAACTGCATTTTAGATGTTCAAACTTTCGGGCACCATTGAAGTCCACTATATGGAGAACATTCCTGACATGTTTTCCTCAAGAAACATCATTTCTTTACGACTGAAGAACGAAAGACATGAACATCTTGGATGACAACGTGGTGATTAAACTATCTGTAAATTTTTGTTCTGGAAGTGAACTTCACCTTTAATTGAGTGTCTATTTACAATAAGTGCAAACAGCCCGCCTTGTTGGCAGAGGCTATTTATACTAACTCCAACCACTAATGTGTGGTTGGGCTAGTCAACATTACAAAAGATGGCTGCTAAACAACAGTTCCCATGGCGTAGGTAGTAAAGCACGTAGCAGCGACTTTTTGATGCGATCGACCTGAGTTCGAATCCGCCTTTTGCTGAACTCGTTCTTCTCCATTTTCACATATCAGATCAGAAAGGCATTTATTTTCAACAGAATGAAGGAAATAATCGAAAAGAGTAAAATAAAGTGCCTCACAGGTGTTTACTGGTTTACTGTAGGGAGGGCTTTATTGTCCCAATAAGGCAGCATTCATTTAATTATTATTTTTTTTTATAAAAATGATAATTTACACTTATTGCGTACTGTTTTATAACATACTACAATACTACAAGTTGCAAATATCTGCCACTAATTGCACCAAGTAGTATAAATAGCATCTAACTAATGTTATTGCAAAGAACATACTGCTATTTTTACACAGTGTAAATAGAATCTATCGCTAAGAAACTATGCTATTTTCACATAGTGCAAACAGCATCTAGCACTATTTGCACTTTATTTAATGACCAACCTTACCATGTATAACTCCAAAATGTAAGTAAAATCATATGGAGAAGTGACCTGGTAATTATTAACAGTGATAATATGTAATAATTGCAGTCACTTTCAGCATATTCCTTGACTAAAATTTGATATTTTGCTATTTTACAAGCTCATCTTTTGAAAGAATAACAGCTACTGTTGGTTGACAATTTATTATATAATGATATAATATAAGGTGACAAGTACATTTTGGTATTTGTTTATTTTATGAACTGCTTATATTTGATTTGTGTGAGGCAGGAATCAGTAGGTTGAATATTTTCTCTCTGTAATTCTATTCAAAGTTGAAGCTTATTTCACCGTGCAAAAATTTTGCTTAGACTAGCAGGTTTACCAAAAATAACAAAATGGCACAATAAGAGATGCGAGAAAACTGATTTAATCTATCAAAAGACATAACACGTCTTCAACTGATGATACGGCACGTTATTAACACAAGTATTTTTTGTTTTGAGAAAACATGCTGTAATTGCCATATCACTAACCTTCAAATTCCCATTCTTTTTCCATGGCTTCAACTTTGACCTGAAAGAAGTTGAGGAGCTCTGTGGCATTGGACATCCAGAACATGAGAGGTCGAAGGTCAGAGGAGAGCTTCTGCACGCTTGGTGGAGGAAGTTCAACATCAGCCTCTGCTGAGCTGAATACACATAAAAAAATAAATAATAAAACCTCAGTATAGTGCACAAAATCCACATGCTTTCATATATCCACCTTTTTCTTCAACGCGGAAGTAAGCCTTTTGGTTCAACAACGTGCAGTAAACGGTAAAACTATTTGCACTACAAACCAGTGTGTTAATAATTAAGATAACACATGAAAATAATATGGTAAGACACACCAATTTGCAATATCAAGCAGCAAAATGAGCCGTTTTGTACAGCTAAAAATAGCTGGATGTGGATGGGACCGTTAGCTATACACATAAAACTGACAAATGGCCACGCCCGCTCTTAAGAGGAAGAAAAAGGTGGATACATTTTAAATATAAATATTTTACAATTAAATTAAATTATTAAATATATTAGACAATTTACAATTTCTGTACACTAAGTTATTCTGTATTTCTATGAAGCTGTTATATAATTCTATCATTTCTTTAAATAGAAAGTATACATTGTAGGCATGCATGCACAGGCACTTCACAATAAAGGATTATTTAAAGAATGGCAAAACACAAGTTCAGTGCTGGGTAAGGTGAGAGGAATTTGCTGTTTACAGGCCTGTCACTGAGCAACAATGTTTGAACAGTGTATACAGATCTAGTACAGCATGGAGAGGTAGTGCAGGTTCTTACTTTTGTGTTGGATGTTTGTCACCGAACTCTTTAATTTTGTCCTGAAAGATGAATAATGGAACAGACAGGGAGAGAGAGAGAGATTAAAGCAGACTCGGATGAATGCATGGGCGGGAGTGTTTGGCTGATGTGTCCGGACAATGACAGCACATTTTCCAAACGGGTGGAAATGACATCAGTCAACCTCTGTTTACAAACTACGGCGAAATTCCAGTGAAAGCCCATCTGTGTCTGCAGCTGTGGCTCCTCAACCACAGCTTCACAGCGCACGGAGGGAGAGAGAGACCATTTTAAAACACTCTCTTACAACACTCTCAGATAAACTATTAGTGTTTGTTGTGTGTTTTCACCGTTCCAGTTTTATATCTGCAGACAAAACACCAAAGTGGGCAGAAAAAGCATCAAGAACAGTGACAGCCTGTTCAAATCTTGTTCATTATCACCTTTCCGCTCTAGTCGCAGTCTCAGTGCTGTTATATAACAGCCCAGCCCTGTACCAAACTTTACTCTTAATAAAAATTGTGGTTTTACACTTCATGATTTCATAATGTTGCATATCATCTAAACCAGCCTGGTTTAGATGATAAAACAACCGATTTTGCCTCAGTAGTAAGAATCGAGCAACTCTTCATCAAATCTAGTCACTTTATTATTTAGGGTTTTGGATACTCACCCAAACGATTCCTTTGATCTGATTGGCTGCCTTTAAAAGCAGTTGAGGTAATAACGCAGGATCCAGATGTTTAGAGGCGTAGTCAATCATGAGCGACAGAAGATAGGCAGGTGCTAAAGCTCCGCCCCCTGAATCTGGGCTGGCGTTTTTCGAAATAATTTCCTGAAATAAAAGTAGAAGTACTACCCAATTTGTATAAATAAATATTATGAAGCAATGGCAAAATTGAAAGTGCTGCAGTATTTGTTAAACCACAGTTTACCAGTGATACTATTTTTCCTAAATTAAGTTACATTGCTGCACTCACTAAGTACGGCATATTATAAACATTTACTCAGAAATGTTGGTGGAACTGTAGTCTGATTTTTAAATCTCTGTACCCTACTGTTTGTCTGTTGCAATAAATCATTACGATAAAATCCCTCTGCCAGAACTCTGTATTTACATGCACTGGTGCTTGTTTATGTCAGATAAATCAGAAGGAGTGTTCGATTGTATCAGTGTTTACCTGCAGCAGGGCATCCGCATGTTTGGCCTGGAATCTCAGCAGTGATTCTGTGGACCCCAGATACTGCCTGAGCATTTCCTGTCTATCTGTCATCCCGCCAGGGCTGTAGGAAGTTGACATGTCACCTTGCCATGGTGGCGGTAAGGCCAGGGGCGGAGCGGGGGTCACACGGGGGTCACGATAAAGGAAAAGGAAGTGGCTGCCAAGACCCAACAAGTCTCCAGGCTTTAGGACTGCTTCCCTGTAAAGTGGAGCTCCGTTAAGAGTGACAGGTCCTCCTCTGAATGCACGTGCCAAGGCTGTAGAAGAATAAGAACCAGAAGTATAATTGCAGACATTATTGGGCAAGCTACTGTAGCTAGCAGAGCTAGCAACTACTCTACATGGCAAAAGTAGCTTGCTGTATATTTAAAATACGAAATTCTTTAACAAATATGATGTAATAGCCAGTTGTATAAATAAAACTGTACAAGATACCACAAGATACAAGATACGACTGTGGTACATAGCCAAAAAATACACTGAATTGCTGTGGTATGATAGCATTTATTCACAAACATGTGGAGGTGTTGAATATAATAATGTCGCTGCTAACAACATATGCTAACATAATGATAGGATTTGCATGTTTTGTTGTTAGTAGCGACCTTTATGCTGTCCGTGTTACGCTGCCCATAAACTACCTGTCTGTGATCCAAGTCATGTAGTGTGCAATTTATTTTGACTGGAACTAATATCGGTGACAACAGACAGTTGTGAAAAGAACAGCAATCTGGCAACTTTGAAAATGATGTAGTGTTTCGCTGAGTGAGAAACCACACCGCACCTTTTTTTCCCATTAGCTTTCATTCATTTGAACGCTAATGCGGGGATCAGGAACACGGACTTACTTGAATTTCGCTGCGTTCCAAAGTTGAAGTTTAGTGAACTCGTATTGAATTTTTTCCTTATTTGTATCACGTAAAGCCGTGTGACCAGTAGAAGATCTGTGTGAACTTTTAGCTGAATTAAAAGGATAGTTCACCCAAAAATGAAAATTACCCTATGATTTAGTCACCCTCAAGCCATCCTAGGTGTGTATGACTTTCTTCTTTCAGACAAATACAATTGGAGTTATATTAAAAATGTCTAGGTTTTTCTAAACGTTATAATGGCAGTGAATTGGTGTTGATATTCAACAGTCCGATAGAAGTCCAATAAAGTGTATCCATCCATCATAAAAGGAGGTTATGCTATGTCTACATCCTACATCATCTGCTGGAATGCCACTCTCTCATTAGTGGAAACTAGAGATTACAGTTTATAAAGTTGTAAATATGGATATTATTCTAACAAAAATGCATTGATTCACTTCAGGAGGCCTTTATTAACCCCCCAGAACCGTGTGGAGTACTTTTTATGATGGATGGACTTTCACTGCCATTATAAAGCTCGGAAGAGCCAGGACATTTTTGAATATAACCCCAAGTGTATTTGTCTGAAAGAAGAAAGCCATATACACCTAGGATGGCTTGAGGGTGAGTAAATCATTGGGTAATTTTTGGGGGAACTATTCTTTTAAAACCTTAAAGGAGTAGTTCACTTCCAGAACAAAAATTTACAGATAATGTACTCACCCCATTGTCATCCAGGATGTTCATGACTTTCTTTCTTCAGTTGTCAAGAAATTATGTTTTTTGAGGAAAACATTTCAGGAATGTTTGGTGCCATGGTGCCCATGAGTTTGAACTTCCAAAATGCAATTTCAATACAGCTTCAAAGGGCTCTAAACGATCCCAGCCGAGGAAGAAGGGTCTTATCTAGAGAAACGATCTGTCATTTTTTTTAAAAAATAAAAATTTGTACTCTGTGCAGTCCAGTTTAAGACATTTAGAGTAGGTTGAAAAACTCCCATCTCATTTTCTCCTCCAACTTCAAAATCGTCCTACATGGCTGTTGTTTTACCTTTTTGTAAAGGGCGTTTAACCTTCTTTGCATGTTCGCTTTGTAAACACTGGGTCGGTACTTCTGCAGTGATGTAGGATTTTGAAGTTGGAGGAGAAAATAAGATGGGAGTTTTTCGACATACCGTAACTGTATGGAAGCAGATCTAGACAAGACGAGCATTTGAGGTTAAAAATTATACATTTTTATATTTTTTTAGAAATTGACAGATCCTTTCACTACATAAGACCCTTCTTCCTTGGCTGGGATCATTTAGACCCCTTTAAAGCTGCATTTAAACTGCATTTTGGAAGTTCAAACTTGCAGGCCCCATAGAATTCCATTATATGGAGAACGTTCCTGAAATGTTTTCCTCAAGAAACATAATTTCTTACATTATTTGTATAATTTCTGGAGGTGAACTACTCGTTTAAGTCTACAGAACTTCAGCATTGCAGCAAAGCAGAGTAGATTACATATATTTACCTTTTGGGTGTATTGTTGAATATGTTTTTTAAAAATAGATAAGTTTTACATCATATTATGACGACTGCAGTGTACATAGTAATTTTGCATGCTGAAAGTCTAGTGTAGGGGTTCTCAGCTCTGGCCCTCAAGATCCACTGTCCTGCAGAGTTTAGCTTCAACCTTGATCAAACTTACCCTGACTGTAAATTTCTAGTAATCCTGAAGACCTTGATTCGCTTGTTCAGGTGTGTTTGATTTTGGAGCTAAACTCTGCTAGAAAGTGGACCTCGGACACCAGAGTTGATAACCTCTGGTCTAGTGTGAATGTGGCTTTAATTATAAACCAATTCATGGCATTTTGGTAATGACTCAATTGACTCAAAAGATTATTTTCTTTCAAAGAGTCTCTTTCAAACATGATTCTTGAAAGAATTATGTTTGCTAGTCATGTTTTAAAGTGGACATCAGATGCAAAATTCACTTTTACATGCTGTTTGCATATAAATGTGTCTTAGCAGTGTGTGGACACAATGATACTAGAATGATAAAAATCCATTCACTCATTTTTTTAATCCCCAAAAAATCTAAACGGTCTCAATTATCACAACGTCATAGTGCTCAGGCCCCACCCACGACCGCTGCTAGACTGTAACATATTAGCATATTTCCACCCTCAGCCAGTTGCAGCGACAACAATGACTCAATGTAAGCAGTGCAGGTGTTTTGCAGTTGGATGTAAAAGTGAACATAAGAGTCATTTTCTCCCAACATCAGAGCCACTGAGGACGCAGTGGATTAGTTTTGTTTTTAATGGTAACGCGACACCAAATACACAAAAAATGGACGAAAGGGGCGGGTTAAGCAGAGCTCATTATCATTTAAAGAGACATGCACTGAAACGGCTCACTGTTTTTGACAAGGTAAAAAGGGTGTTGTTTTGAATTGAGGAATTTTAACCAAAGTATTTTGCAGACATTTCATAAAGACCCTAAAGAATCATACCAACTTGCGTTTGTAGTAAGCGAACTAAGTAAGGAAGTGTGGGCATGACTTCTGGTTCATTAGCCGCTATAGGTAAATAATGAGAAGAATAACAACATGCCAGTGTTCACCAAACCAGTGTGTTCACTAGGGGTGTAACGATACATGTATTCGTACCAAACCGTCACAGTATGGGCATCTCGGTTCAGTGCATGAGGCCTTACAACGAATGCAGGCAATTTACCCTTAATCCAGAAGGGGGCGCCTGCAGTAATGCAACTCTGTTTGATAACCGCCGGCAGAAGAACAGCGAATGCCAAGAGTTGCTCACTTGAAAACAAAACCCACTAGACAGTGAACATGTGCTGATTCTGAACGCGTCTCTCACTGACAAAAGAGTATAACGTTACTTTTTTAAGGCTTGCACATTCAACTGTCTACGAAATGGAACTTTGTGCTCTTGTATCCTACCTCTCTCATTCGGCACAAATCCAAATATTCCATAATATTTCCATATTTGCGATGCATCCAAATGCAAAAGTATTATTTATTATGTAAATTATAGACTTTGTACTTCAGTTGCGTTCCTA